>JAYMSP010007163.1:0-10395 GCA_036897095.1 Plantago elongata
CCAACGTTTGTGTTAGACTCATTTTGGAGATCAAGAAATTAAAGCGAACATCGAAGAGAGTATCATATCCCCCCTCCACCCCTAAACAAAAAAAGGCCATTGTGAATCAAGAAAGTAACATAGAAGATTGGAGAGAGTTTCCCCCACCTAGAGTGTATTTGCATATAATATAAAGCACATATTCAAAGGTCATCGTCCTATATGGATTCGTGCCTGTTGACATATATTGTGGTTTACCATTTTAATAGAGTTATATTTGCAATTATTTCATTATTAGAGTTGACTTGAGTTCCAAATTTAAATCTAATTATCCAAAATAATGAGCTTTAACTTTCAAAACAGTCTCCAAGTTATCATTATTACATTCTTATTGGTTGTTTGCTTGTCAATTGAGTTTCCACATTAGATTTTTCACATTCTTATAGTTGAGTTTACCATATAAAGTGACTTACATTTCTAATATAGTTTGAAGTTTAGATGATGTCAATAGAATATGCTTACAATTCGAATAAAATTTCTAATTCTAAATCATCTCTTTGCTTTAGTATTCTTCAAATAACATATATGGTTCATCATTGCATTGAGTTCCCAGGTTGAATTATAGTATTACTACAATTGATTTACCCAAATGGAGTTCTCGGTTAAGAATTACATCATTATAAAGTTGAATTTAACCTTTAAATTCAATTTTCAAAGTTAAAACTATTCCATCGTTAAAGTGTTCTTACCTTTCCTTACATAATGATGTATTTCATCCAATAACTTTTACGTATAGTGTGGTTTACTTTGCGAATAGAGACCTCAAAATATATTTATTCCATTCTTTAGAGTTGAATTTGCCTTCGAATTGATTGTTCAAATTGCAACTATTCCATTATTAGGGTTTGTTTACCTTTGCGTTGAGATCCCATGTCAGAACCATCTAATTCTAAAATCTGAGTATGCTCTTCAATCTAAGTTTTCAAGTTGGAATACTCTCATTCTTATAGTTGGTTTTCCATGTGAATTTCAGTTCCCTAGTTAAAATTAACCCCTTTTTACTTTTTAGAGTTGAATTTACCTCCAAAGTAAGTTCCTGAGCGTGAATCATTCCTTCATTTTAAAGTATTTTTTCAATGTAATGTGGTTTATTCTCTGAATATAACTTTTAGTCGGTACTTATCTCATTCTTAGATTTTGTTTAACCTTGAAATTGAGTTCCCACATTAAAATTATCTTATTCATAATGTTGAATTTTACTTTTCAGGTTCAATTCCCAATTTTAGATTATTCCATTCATAAGGTTCGTTTACACCTCGAGTTGATTTCGTAATAACTTATCTTACTTAGTCAAATTAGATATTTGCAAACCCAACCCATATTAAGTTGTCATTTTTTTAAGTTTATCGCTCACGTTTCTAACAATTACTAATGATTTCAAATATGTATTGTAGATTGGAACTAATTACAAACCAATCAAAAAAAATTCAAAGCTCCCTATTTTTATATTACTGTTTCTTTTAGTCTTTCTTTTTATTTAAATTTAATTTACAATTCAAACTCCAGCATTATTATTTTTCTTCGGTATACAACCATTTCTTCAACTTTCACTTGCTCAAATTTTGCCATGTGATAAACTCCACGGTTTAATTGGTGCCAAAGACCCTTTGCTACCAAATATTACAAAAAAAAATTTAAAAAAATACCAACATGTATTATCGTGTTGCTACTCAAAGAGTCAGAATTAACTGAGGTAACAAAATGTTGTAAATTAGTGTGTCATGAATTAATATAGTACTAGTTAATGGCCCGTCGATACTCGACGGGGCATCAAAATGATAGTTAAAATAAGAAATTAATATATCGTATAATGGAATGTCGATATTAATAAACACTTCATGTCATATATTTTAAGATTTCCTCGCATATAAATACATTGAATCTCTTTCTCCACACAATCTATAGAGAAAAAATCAAATACGTCACGTTTGGATAGGGGTGAGGGTGTAGAAGTCGACCTGTGTGAGAGAGATTTATCAGGACTTTTATTTATAGCGATAGTGAAATAAATCATATCATTGAAATTCGTCTATCAAAATTGGTAGGGAACTTCATCTTGTCGAATGGGTTCACCATCATAATTGGAGAGAAAACCTTTTAGATTTCATAGATTACTAATATTATATTGTCTCAGTTATATGCTTTCTAATATTAGTACTTATGAGACTTGTTGCATATTTCAACTCGGTATTTAGATCAATATAAGTATTATCATATACTTAACTCAGAGACAACCCTATGCTTATTTAATTTATATATGAATTACTTTTCTTGAATGATTCCTACTGTGAAAATTAGAATGTATAAGCTTGATAAAAATAATAATTTATAAAAGTGGTGATACAGAATTTGTAAGAATAACATATTGTTGAAGTATAACAAAAATAGATTTGCAATGTGTAAAATCGAAAAAATTATCAATAAGACTTGACTACATATGATGACATCCGTACCTGAAAAAGTATAAGGGTATGCACTTAGTGACATAATAAATTGAGAAAAAATTTAACTTTAAATAGATACTATATGATACTCGACGGGGCACGGATAAAAAATTAAGCTAAGAAATTGGAGTAACAAAAATTTCTACATTAATATGTAGAAGTTGAGAAGTATATATAAAAATTCAGTGTGACAAAATGCATGGTCTAATCGCTTCAACATTGCATCGGAAGTCACACTACTCTTATAAAAGTGCATAATATAAAGTAGTACAATTAATCCCCATATATAAAATTTTGTCGGTGTTTAAAAAATCTTAAATTTATATATAAAAAAAGATAAGATCAACTCATAACTTATCGAAGACTTCTTTGTATGTTACATTTGTTATCGTGTCATATGTATTACCACTACGTTGCAAATTACTATCTTTAATCCATTTTGGGTTGCTCATCATTCTCATTATAGGAATTAAAAACTTATTACACGTATTGATTAAATATATCATTTTTGCTTCGATGATAGACTTCTATGAATTAAATCTCTGGACATCTTCGAAATGTTAAATTGATTTATATCATCAAAGATATAAGGAAAATTTATGTTTCTTAACCCTTAAATTGAGCCAATTACATATTGATCCTTTATATTCAAACAATTACATATACACCCAAAATCTCATTTTTTAGTTGGCTGTAAATACAAAATAAAATTAATTGGACTTGATTGTGATTTACAATATTCGATTTACTGCACATTTAACTCTAATATTTTATAAATTACAACAATGACTTAATATTATTGTAAACTAATCAGCAATCAAATTTATTTTAAAGTATACCCAATTAATTTTCTTCTTCCTCCTTCCTTAACGTCTTCAAAAAACTTCATACTCCAACAATAAATCCGGTAATGTTGGTCGAAATTGAAACTCCGACGGATGTCAAACGGCTACTCATGGAACTGAAACGGATCCAATTGAAGTTGTAAACAACTCTTATTGGAGAGTTGTATCATTTACATTTCTAATCGTTATATGACAATTCCATACAAAATTTAAATCGGTTGTTATTAAATGTGGAAATGGCTATACAGTATATAAATTTACTGTACTGAGATTGTTGAGTATCATTTGTTGATTTTGTATAGTCTCGTTTGATAATAGATTTCATGTTTTATAAAGAAAAACATTTTTTATAAGGTGTTGCAAAAAAATTACAAATCCTCATAGACTTGCCACTTTAAAACCACTAATATACCCTCCATCATTGAATAAGAGGCCCATAGCTTCACATGCATCCTTTTGATATTTTGAACAACATATTCAACGACATTCAACCGAAACCTTGTTTGTTTTTAGCGTAAGTCATCTTCCGAGGATTTATTTTGTTTAACTCGAATCAATGCAAAAATTGCACTTGTTTGACATTGGCTGTAACGACCTGAACACTAATGAGCCGATACCCGAGCCATTGAGCCGGAGAGGTTACTCATGATTGTCCGCTTGATCGGAGCCCGCAAAATTTGGTTTTGGAACCATTTATCCGTTTCACTCTCAATCGATGTGGGTGTTGTTTATTATAATCTACCCCCTTATAAAATTCTCGACGTCCCCGTCGAGTTTTTTTAGAGGTTTAATGTTTGTCCCAAGACCAACCATCCGTGAAGGACTTTAGCGGTGGCCCCTACGGGCTTAAGTGTTGGCTCCCACCAACCATACATTGTAGCACTTTGCCCCGCATAACACTTAGTTCCTGAAGTTCTGGATAGTCCCGCCCCAATACCAATTATAACGACCCGATGGATTATCACCGTCGACAACTCCATCTCCAATGTGTATTATTACTAAAATCAAAATTATCATAAGTTAAACAAACACTTAGTTACCTGCAATCACATCCTCTTTAAAACTCTGAGGAACTCCATGAATCTCATATATATTTTGAATGAGCATATTGATGTATTAACACTATCAAATCTAGACCCTCGCTGAATCAATTGTGGTACATATCTAAACTCTCTGTCAATTACATTAACTAAATCATCGAATGGTGTGGCTAGTCGATGCATGACATCCCTAAAATTCCTATGATGCGCTTCATAACAATGAATTTGGTAACTATAGCCTCGTTCTATATAGTAAGTTCATTTTATTGAGTAGACATGTTACATCAAAATCAGGTATAAACATACTTCCCAAGTAGGATATGTACTTTGTATATTGGTAGGAATATTATCACACACTTCTTGAAAAAGAATGTCTTCTTGCATCTTAATATCAGTCTCATCAACCGTATCACCAACTTGTACTATTCACTTTGCGAATTATCCCATCTCATGAATCTCAACTTTAACATACCAGCCTAAAAGAAAAAACAAATCACACTTAACAGAATATAAATAAAGAAGCATATTACTAAAATAAAAAATATCAAAAATGAACAAATATTTAGTTACCTGAAGTCGCATGTTCTTTGTAAGTCTGAGGACCACACATGAATCTCATATTTTGAATGAGCATATTGTTGCAATAAAGAATGTCAGATCCAGACCCTCTCGGAACCACTTTGAGTATTTGGTTAAAGATTTGTTCAATATAATAACCAAACTTTCAAATTGTTTAGCTAGTCGATGCATAAAATCCCTTGAACTCTTATCAAGCGCTTCAATACAGTGCATATTTATCACTTTAGTCCCGTCCGATAAAATATGCTTTGTTTCTTTGAGTAGACACGTTGCATCAGAATCATGCTCAATCTTACTGCATACCGAGTATAAATGTATATTCAATTGTATTTAATATCTTGAATGGGCAGTTCTACCCTTGTAATTAGCAATAATATCATACCGATTGAAGCCATTGGAAGAATATATATTCTTCTATCTCTCAAAATGGAGCACAAAGTCCTCCAAATATAATGTCTCCTCTATAATCAACAATGAATTGTAGTAAATGATGTCTTGCTAAGTATGAGTTGATGACCTTCATTCTTCCTATCTTGTATCCGGAAATCTATTAACTCCATTTGAACAAAATTTCACATCTCACTACATCAAAACAGTTATTTAGTCACACTAGAAAATGTCAATCATTCATCCATTAGGTGACATAAATGAATTTAGTGTTATGTAATAATTAAGAAGTGTCACCTCAAGGCGAGTGACTAATTGTATAATATCATAGTTTTATTGTACCGTGTCACTTTTTCTAATGCCAAAATAGTTAGAAAAAAAAATTGGTAAATGACACATATTATAAAATAAGTGACACTTACCAAGGTACATGCTAATATAATGACATTCGAAAATGTCACATTTACTCCACAACCATGACACTTGGAAATGACTCCTAAAGATGATTTAGTAACATTGAAAAACGTCATTGGAAATCAATAACCATGTCACTTTGAAATGACTCCAAATTATAATATGAATCCTTTACGTGCAACCCCTCAAGAAAAATATTATTATTATTATTATTATTATTATTATTATTATTATTATTATTATTATTATTATTATTATTATTATTATTATAACACCTTCAAATATTGTTCACAATAATATTAAAACTGAAAGAGTAACATTTACTAAATTATGAACAATATAATATTCATTCAATTATATACAATATGTGGAATAGTCCGAGAGACTAAAATACAAAGCACATACATTGATACAAACAACATATTTCTACCTATTCTTATAAATTAATCTACGTAGCAAACGGGTACAAAATTGCACTCAATTCTTTCTCAGTCTATCTCCATTCTCGATCCAAATGATGCATATTGATTTTGGTCAACTAAATCTGGACTTTAATTTATGATTTTCACCTGCATAAAAAGATGACCATGATGTTGATTAATTAGTATAGAATAGTACAAAAGTGTTGTAACAATAACATAAGTTAACTAGTGATGCAATGAAGTATCAACCATCTATAGACATAGAGAAAAGAAGAAAGAAAAACTTGCAAACGATTCAATGTGTTAGGAAATCGAGAAAAAAGATGACCGATGCACCTTACATATAGATGTCGAAAGGAACGTATCGTGTTGAAAGGACATGGAAGATTGCTGCTTAATCTTCACGGCAATTTGAAATGTATGCCAATGAGGTGTGGATATATAGATCAAATAATTAGGGCTAATTTTTTAATTTATGGGCTTAACGTTCAGTATTATCTTTGTTGGGCCATTCATGATAAACTATGTAGATGAGATGACCATGTGGCTTTTTAATTTCTAAATTCAAAACATCAAATAAATAATTCTAAATAAAATCAAAAAAAAGTTTTAGACTTTTATTATTGAAAAGTATAATAAATAATTAAACATTAATGGAGAAATTCTAACCAAAAACCCTTTAACACTAAGTATTACAAAAAAAGACCCGACATGCATTAATACAATGTTGTAACTCAATGAATCATGTGTTAATATAATGATGTAACTTAGCGATTCATATGTTAATACAGTGTTAACACATAGGGTCTCTAGTTTAATAAAATTCGGGAGGTTCATCAGGTGATGAACCAAACATTAATTATATACAAGTCATTACCACCTCTCTCCCATTGGACGATACATTATTATCATTTGTTTAATTAAATATCAAATATATCGTGAAATATGTTTATATTTAAAGTACCAAATCACTAATCTCTATTTTGTTGCAATGTCCTGCAACGTCATTTGATGACATTATTTATGGTGTCATTAGTTCGAGTGTTACTAAAGCCCATTTCAATTATAGTGACACTTTACATAATGTCACTTCCTCTATTTATATTAATTTTATAAAACATCTAGTGACACTTCAAAATGGTATTACTAATTTATACTTTAGTGACAACTCATAGAAATGCCACCAACTAAAATGTCACTATATCTTACTATTGAGATAGTGTCACTTATTTATTTTTCTTCGACCTTTCCTTGAAACGACACCAATATAAGTGTGACTAATTCTCATTTTCTTTTGTAGTGTCTTTCTCTCAAAATATATGAATATCGTTATACTATCCGTCTTCCACATTGACGAAAAGTAGTGGATTTGTAAAATAAGGTTATGTCTCAATCATACAATGAGTTTTTTGCATGTAAGTTTCATCACTCATCACCCTCTATGAAGGAATCACTTTTAATGCAAGTCAAATTGTTCTTTCGTCCATCCCCATACGTCATGCAATAAGTTGAAGGCCTACCTCATGGACAATATCAAGGGAGATGCGATGTCTGACCATCTTGTATAGCTTTGCAAATAGATTGTTCTCTTTCACCAATGTTTTTTTTTATGAATGTTGCAGAATTAGTTTCCGCACCAGTTGAATCGGTTTGGCTTTATGATAGATAAAATATATATTTGCCGTTGAACAGCTATAATTCTAATGAATATTAAATGATGTATACCAAATATTTTTATTTTAAACAAAATATGTGAAAGATACATGAAATTGAGTGTAGAGGTTCAAAAAATTGCACTTGAGAGCATTAATCATGTTGTCACTTTCATGTTCAGTGTCATATATGTAACACTGACAAAAATTGTGGAGTTTGTATTTCTTTGGGCAATAATGTTCTAATTTTGTGATCATTTTAACCACGCACCTTAAAGCAATAAGGACCTTTTTATTACCGATTTCATTGTCTATTTTCAACCCATTGGAGTAAATGCAAAGATATTGTTATATGCATTAATAATTGAACAATTATATAAACCAGGTACCTATTACTGAAAAAACTAATACTTGTAGAACATATTTCCAAATTAATATGGTTAAAATCAATGATCATGGAAAAATCAAAAATAAAATTAGAGTATATCAATGGTGCATAATAATTCAATAAAGTAAGTTTTTAAAAGCTTAACAAACTCAATGTATATTAAGTCAAATTTATATTAAAATTGTTTTATGTATTAAATATATAAAATAGAATATGAGGTAATATTTGAATAAATATTGAGTAAAAGTACAAAATATTTTAGAACTCACATAATGTTGAAAAGGTAATGGTTTTATTTTATTTTATTCCTAATTTATTGCTAATATCTAAAGTGTATTCATAATTGTAGACCTAAATAAGTATTGATTTTTTTCGGATACGATATTACAATTACAATATTCAGTCGAATAAATACTTATCAACAATAACTCTTCAACAAATCTCTATACATAGGACATATATCACCCATTTCGTAGAATCGAACCCGTGACCTCTTGGTTACGAGGTGTCTCAGCTTGTCACTCGGCTACGAACGCATAGACAGTATTGATTTCTTTTGATAACTGGAGAATTTTTATTACTTAAAAATGTTCTGGTTTTAATTTTTCATTATTTCAATTTTTTGTCATTTAATAAAAAAATATTTTAATAAATAAACAATTTAATTAATTAATAAAATATTTAAATTTGATGTCGATGAATTGGTTTTCTTGCAGTGAATATATATATATATTCAGAATATTTTTCGGAGTTTTGTAAATAAATATACGTGAAATTAAATATAAATTATATATTGAGTCAACTTACTAAAAATAAGTAATGGGAGTTATATGGTACATTTGATCTTAATAAATTAAAGTCTTCCACACTTACCATACCAAATTTAAATTACTAACAACCAATAGGAATGTTCATCAATTCCACATAATTTATGACATGTCACCCCTTCAAATGACTTGAATGATTTTTATTTTAATATGTTATCGATATACTATCTGTCTTCCACATGAACGAAAAGTAGTGGATTTGTAAAAGAAGGTTATGTCTCAACCATAAAATGATTTTTTTGCATGTAAGTTTCATCACTCATCACCCTCTACGAAAGAATCACTTTTAATGCAAGTCCAATTGTAAGTTTGTTCATCCCCATACGTCATACAATAAGTCGATGTAGGCAACATCAAGGGAGACGCGATATCAGGCCATCTTGTATACTTTTGCAAATGGATTGTTCTCTTCCATCATTTGTTTTTTTATGAATATTGCAGAATCAGTTTCCGCACCATTAAATTGGTTTGACTTTATGATAATTAAAATATATATTTGTCGTTGAGCAGCTATAATTCTAATGAGTACTAAATGATGTATATCAAATATTTTTTAGTTCAAACAAGATATGTGAAAGATGCATGAAATTGAGTGTAGAGGTTCAAAAAATTGCACCTGAGAGCATTAATCAAGTTGTCACTTTTGTGTTTAATGTCATATATGTAACATTGACAATTTTTTTGGAGTTTGTATTTCTTTGGGCAACGATGTTCTAATTTTGTGATCATTTTAGCCACGCATCTTAAAACAATAAGGACCTTTTTATTAACTCATTTCTTGTCTATTTTCAACCCATTGGAGTAAATGCGAAGATATTATTATATGCATTAATAATTGAACAATTATATAAACTGGGTATCTATTACTGAAAAAATTAATACTTGTAGAACATATTTCCAAATTAATATAGTTAAATCCAATGATCATGAAAAAAATCAAAAACAAAATTAGATCATATGAATTGTGCATATAATCCAATAAAGTAAGTTTTACATCGCAAAGTTAAATTTATATTAAAATTGTTCTATGTATTAAATATATAAGATAGAATAGGATGTAATATTTGAATAAATATTAAGTAAAAGTATAAAATGTGTTTGAATTCACATAAATGTTGAAAAGGTAATGGTTTATTATTTCATTTAATTCGTAACTTATTGCTAATATCTAAAATGTATTCGTAACTATATACCTAAATAAGTATTGATTTCTTTGATAACTGGAGAACTTTTTATTATTTAAAAATGTTTTGATTTTAATTTTTCATTATTTCAATTTTTTGTCATTTAATAAAAATAATATTTTAGTAAATAAATAATTTAATTAATTAATAAAATATTCAGTGTATATATATATA
>JAYMSP010007164.1:0-10387 GCA_036897095.1 Plantago elongata
CATTATTTTATTTTATCTTATTTAATAAATTTATATTTTATTTTAATTTATAAAATAATTTATTTAATTAATAATAGTATTCAAGATTGGTGTCTATGGATTCATCTTGTCAAGACGAATTCAAATATATATTCAAAATATTTTTCGGATATTTGTAGATAAAGTTATATTACATTTATTAAAATTTGTGTATGTAATATGATACTAAAAATAAATTAACTAAACATGGGGAAAGAAAATGCCAATACCTAAAATAAAATGAATGTAATAAGGGAAGGCTTTGGAATATTCATTTTATTGTTGACCACTCTGGAAAAAAACTTGAGTATGTTATATACTCGGGATATTGCTCTTTGCCCCCACCTTGAGATTAACTAAATTTTATGCCTTCTAGTACCAGCTTACCAGGTGCAGGAGTTTTCGTGGATTGAAAAATGTTAACCTAATGACCACCCTAACTTGTTATCTCGTATGCAAAAAATAAGTGATGTTAAAAGATATCCATTGTTGATGTCAAAAAGATTATTGAGCAAGCATCATAAAAACTTATTTTTCATTAAAAAAATGATTTTCCTTGATCAATTAGGCAAAGATGGCATAAAATATCATTATCCAATTCATTAATATAAATCATGTTTGTATAAACTATTTGAATGTGACAAACAAGTACATATTGTATACGAAAAACTTATCTTACGACATATAAAAAGAAAGTTCGACCAGAAACTAATTAATGTACATAGTTTAGATTGGCTTCGCCTCGTCGACTCCAACTATTTGTTTTATATGGTTCTTTGGCAAGTTTGGATTGGGTTGATTTTAAATCATATATTTAGGGTCCTATTGAAGTTTTTGTTTGGGATAACCAAGTGGACCTTACATGCTGATGATAAAAGTTCCCCTCAATGTAATAACCGTGAGCTAGAGGAATTTCATATAGGTCCCTTCTAGATGCCCCAATTATAATAATACATCCCTACTATTTGAACAATTACAAATAAAGTTCACCATCCGGTGTTGACCCGATAGTAACATGGCATGAATTGCTTATGTGGTATTGATGTGGCTCTTATGTAGCATGAGTTTATCTGTAATTGTCAAACAAACACCAAAAATTAAATTTTTCAATAAATCTTTCTCGATTTGCTCCGCTTCTTCAATCTTTATCTTAATTTCTCTTAATATTCATTAAATCATTCATTCAATCCCTCACATTTTTCAAGAAAGATGGTTGTTGCTTCATGTATATAAGTATACAGTCTACAAATATATTCCTTCATCCTATTCATTCATACAAAATCTAGTTGACTAATTCTAGGTCTATTCTATTAGAAATCTTGCAGCACCCTAGCTAGTACGTAATTGTCTACAATTTTGCAGACTGCATCCTCTTCCATATGAAAATTTTCCATATAATTACTTTGACTTTTTTAGCAATTAAGGTTTTTTTTTTTACTTTCTTTCTTTTTTTGTCTAAGTACTAAACTACCTGCCTTGTTGATTGGTTATTTTTGTTAAGCTCATGTGTAAATATAATGAGTTATTAGTTCATAGTAGTTATTAAGATCATGTGTATTTTCATGTTAGTCGTTTCTGTGAAGTAACTAGCAAGTAAAGTAGTGAGGTCCAGACATTAGAACTTCGAATTTTGTAAGAATTTTGATGGATCAGTGAAGTGGTTGAGTGACTAGTGCAACTTGAAAATGTTCCTTTGATTAATTTAAGCACAATTTTCAAGTAGGTTTTTTATTCGTTAGTAACGTTGATTTAAAATATATCTTGAATACTTGTCTCGGATGATTTTGGTTATTTGCTTCTATGAAAAAAAATTATATCCTCATTCATTTATCTAGGGTCTCGATTAAATTAATTTCGCAACATTAGTACAATCGTCCATTGTTTCTCATAATATGGGAAGTTACTACCGTGCAATTCGTATAACAATTCAAAGTCATGTAGGCAGTAAACTTCATATCATTCGAACTTGATGTATTGTTAGCCATAAGTAAGTTTGATGAGTAAGAGAATTAAGGAGAAAGATGAAGAAGATTGATCAAGCAAAGTGGACGAGGTCATATCTTAAACGCAAAACTCTAAAATAACGGCTAGTAATGACTATTTTTGTAAAACTTTTTTCATATCAATTACAAATAAACCCAAGAATAATTCAGTCAATTACAAACATCCCCGTGTGTGCATGTCAAATGCATGTAATTGATTAGTCAAAACAGTTCAGCAAACAATTACAAACAAACTCAAACTGAATTAGTTAATTTTGGTGAAATAAATGACGTGGCATGCCATGTCAGCATAAGGGATGTGTCTCCGGCTAACCTCCGTGTCCACATCAGCTCCGACATTGACTTTTGGACTGGCTTGTAATTAGATATCTATCTCAGATCAATTTTTGGAATGATTTGTAACTGTTTAAATAGTGAGGATGAATCTGCAATGTGGGCATCTAGCAGGGGGTCCATATGTAATTTTTTTACCGTGAGCTTGATATCAAACTACCCGATGAAACATTTACATTAAAAAGGGAAGTTTTCATATTTCATCCATATGAGTTGTAACACTATATTAATAGAAGATTCATTGAATTATACTCACTATGTTTCGAATTGAACGTCTCACGGGGCAAACACAAGTTTTTATGTAAATAATTAAATAATGTATGTTTATTGAAACTGAAATAATGAAAATAAAGGTTGTGAACCTACAAAAATGTTTTAATGCAATTATTAAATTTCTTTTGATCATAATTATTGGATTGTGAAGTTACAAAAATTATGAAATATTAAAATGGAATAATGAAGTTAGGCCAACCCAAAATGAAATATAGAACATTCAAGCAGAAACGGAGGAATAATATAATGTAAACAAAAAAAATTTATAAGTTACAACATTGTATGAACCTATACGGTGATCTTTTACGTAATACAAGAAAATTGACACGCGTTACTTACGTGCGAACTTTCAAACTTATTAATATTGTTAAAAAAATATATTTGAATTACTAATAATTTTACATTATAATGAAATTATCAATTGTAGTACAATTTGTAATTAAATTAAATTATATAAAGTATTGTAAGGAAAAAAGTAGTTATGATGAGGGGTATAATAGAAAAATAAATTTTTCTCCGCCAAATACCTGATCCTCTTCCCTTTTATAATAAATAATAGATTTGTGGTCCTTGGCAATCCTAAACAAATAGCCCAATAAGAAGTTTGATTAGAAGCCCAGCCCAACTGTTATATTAGACCCTTAAACCTAACCCTAGATCTGATTCACTTTTCTGTTTCGCCTTTCAGCGGCTAGTTTCTCCATTTTCTCCGTTGCTGCTCAACCATGGTTCTGAAGTAAGTTTTTTTTTTTTCTTTCTCGCTCAATCATTTCGACTATTATACTCATCTCATTGTATCATGATCTTAATTTCTACAGAATTTCATTTTTTTTTTTGTTTAATCATGATTGTGAGTTGTGATCCTGTTTGAAATTTAGATCATTGCACTCATTTCGATTACTGTATTATCTCGACCAATCGATTGTTATAAGAGAGTCATCAGATTATAATGAGCTATGTAGACTCTGCTTTAGGGTAAAATTGCCACTTTGATTGTATTGATTTGATTTGATGAATTTTCTGGTGATTTATGATCCTCAAGGGTTAGCTAGCTAGCTGGTTATAGATTTTGAATTACCAAGTGTCTAGGTCGATTTAATTTAACACCTAGTAAGAGCTGATTATGACACATTGGGTGTCAGGACGGAGCTTTGCCGATTCAGTGGGCAGAAGATATACCCAGGCAGGGGGATTAGATTTATCCGTTCCGATTCCCAGGTCGGTCGAATGAATGTCTTTAGATTGTAATTTATATGTTAGTTTTATGTTTGATATTTGTTGAAACTATGATGTAAAATTGACTGGACAGTCTTTACGTCTTTTAGGTGTTCCTCTTTGCCAACTCAAAATGCAAGAGGTACTTCCACAACCGGCTGAGGCCTGCCAAGCTTACATGGACTGCCATGTACCGAAAGCAACACAAGAAGGTAAGTGAAACGAATGTGGATGCTTGCTTTTGTTGTGCTTTCCACATTATATCTTTATTAGTTGGGCTTAGTTACGAGTATTAACAGTTTTGATTATTATGGATAGGATGCTGCTGCTGAAACTGTGAAAAAGAGGCGCAGGGCTACCAAGAAGCCCTACTCCAGGTCAATTGTAGGTGCCACATTGGAAGTAATTCAGAAGAAAAGAGCAGAGAAGCCAGAGGTTCGTGATGCTGCACGTGAAGCAGCATTGCGGTATGTCCTATATTAAACTGATCTGCCTAATTCCAGTTTGCGATTAAATGACCAAATCTTAGTTTCCCTGCATATTGGTTTAATTTATGCCTGTTCATAACATGCAATTTTTCTTTATATCCAGTGAAATCAAGGAAAGAATTAAGAAGACCAAAGATGAGAAGAAGGCCAAAAAGGCTGAAGTGATGTCGAAGCAAAAGGGTAGCAAGGGTAATGTTCCCAAGGGTGCTGCACCCAAGGGCCCTAAGATTGGAGGCGGTGGTGGCAAGCGCTGAGTTATTTTGCATTTTCATTTGTTGTCATACCATCTACATGAATCATGACGGGACATCCATTTTCTATTGTTGTCAAATGCATCATTATATATTTGGGGACATGGCGCCAAGTAGCTCTGACTTGGCCTCTTTTTGTTTAGAAATAGCTAATGATCATGTTTGGTATATTTTTATCCATGGTAAAGCAATCCAGTTCAGTACTAGTAATATTCATTTGTTTCTGAGCACTTATTGCATATGATGTGAAACATGGCAGTTCACATTATGTTAACCTTGCTCCTGCTACCTCTTTTGTTTAAATTTCATTTGAAGATAGTGTCTGAACACTGAAGTATTAAGTCTAGCTGCAATTTGTTAGAGTCTGCGCGTAAAGACATGCTGAATCTGAAGCAATATGGGCTCTCTGGCAAAGAATTAGACGACTACTTAAGTCTTTGATATCCTTCTCCAAAGAGCTCATGGGACAAGTTGTTCTGTTCCTTTCATCGAATATAGTTGTCCACTGCCTAACGCTTGGATCTGGCAATTTGAATAGAACAGGAGTATTATCATATGTATATAGAGTTTTGTAACAAAATGGATAAAACCATCTTCAATGGTGACGCGCGACAATGCGTTGTCGTGTTACAATGATGCATTAGTGGTGATGTGTCGTCGTCACCTCGTGAATGCCATGTTTTTTTTTAAATTTATATATTATAAAATTATTTAAAAGTTGAAATTAATCAAATTACTTTTTATTGAATACATTTTATAATTTATCGAGATAGAACAAATCGGGAATATATTACAACATAGTGCGGGAAATGAAAATCGGATGAAGATAAAATTCAACAAACAGACAACACACAACATCGAAAATAATCAAAATACAATCTTGACTGGAGAAGATTCATCTTCACTGTAGACTCCAAATATGTTCCATTAAATCGTTTGTTAGTTGGGTATGCGTGATTGCACTATGCATCCGGCGTAAATTGGTAATGTATTCCGGGATAGTATTTATTGTAGACGGTGTCCGACGGATACGAACTCCTTCAATGAGATCCGACACTTGATCACGGGTATCTTATTCGAGTTGTTCAATTTATGTGTCATAGTTTAGGTATTTGTGATGCTCATCTTCAACTATCATGTTGTGGAGTGTAATGCAACAATTCATAATCTTACTGAGCATGTTTTTGTTGTGCGCAAGTGCCGGATTTCGTATAATTGCAAATCCTGCTTGCATAACTCTGAAAGCACGTTCCACATCTTTGCAGTAGGACTCTTGAAGCTCGGAGAACTTGCGTTGTTTGTGAGTTACCGGATTCGGGATGGCAGGAACAAACGTATCCCAAGGTGGGTGGATCTCATCAGTTAGATAGTAAAGCACGTTGTATTGACGACCATTCACCTCAAATTCAACTTGATGGGCCGTGCCGTTAAGGATATCGTCGAACACCGATGAACGTTGCACGATTGATAATTCATTGTATTTTCCGGATACCCCAAAGAATGAATGCCATATCCGAGTATCTTGGGATGCCACTGTTTCTAACACAAGAGTATGCTTTTTTACTCCTGCTTTAGATCTGACCATGCCATGCTTTCGGACAGTTCTTCCATGTCCAGTGCATACAGTCGATACTCCCAAGCATGCCCACAAACCCTCGTGCACCGTTGATTGCTAACAACCTTCGTAAATCTTCATCATTGGCCATGCACATGTATGTTGGACCGAACTCAGCAACAACGGCGTCACAAAAGCGTTGTAGACACTCAAGAGTCGTGCTTTCACCGAGCTGACAATACTCATCAACCGAGTCGGCAGATGCCCCATAAGCAAGCATGTGAATTGCGGCGGTACATTTTTGTAGTGTAGTTAACCCTTGCCGGCCAGTAGCATCTGGTCTGCCTACAAAGTAATCATCTTGACGCACCACACTTCCAACCACTCGTTCGAACAACGGTCTCTCCATTCTGAATCTCCGTCGAAAATATCGTGCATATATATGTTGGACGAACACCGAAGTAGTCTCGCTCCAAGCGAACGGCACAATCTTCTCGCTCTCTGTCAATGTAAGCACGTGTGTAGCCGCTACGTCGTGGCTGGACTTGTTGTTGTTGGTAGTGTTGGATCATATTTGGAATGTTCTGTATTATCATGTTTTGCATTCCTATGAAAGGATTGGATGTAGAAGCGACATCGAGAAGTTCATCAGATGACGAACTGTTCTCGGATGAATACTGTTTTCTTGAACTGGGTTGAACATGAGTAATACAGAGGAAGAAGGAATGATGGTGTTGTGTCTACAAATGAGTTTCATGCTTCCATTATATAGACGATTTGTTGAGTCATTCATTAGTCATAGCTGAGTCATTTCAACATTTGGATTCCCGACAAAATTAAAGTGGCTGACAAGATGTTTCACGAGATGCATGACATATTCAAAATTCATATTCAAAATTCAAATTCAAATTCAAAATTCAAAATTTAAAATTACTAACAAATTAAAAAAATTAAGATTGATCTCATTTTATAGATCTTGCAAAAAACATAGACGTTCGCGATTTTTTTATTTCGTATTTTTGGAAATATTACCGTTTAAAAACGGATACAAATTGAATTTTGAAAAAAAAATTAAAAAAATGAAAATGACATGTGGCATGCACACCGCGGTGTGACAACACCACGTGGGGAGACGCCGTGCCACAAATTCGTTGGGGGCGTCACGGCACGTCGTGGCGCACAACGCCGCACCACAACGCCCTCCTTGGGGCTGGTCTAAAGTGTATATGATATTGCATGATAAATTCAAAGTGCAAAAGGGACCATTCTGAAGGCATGTTTTTTTACCAAAATAATGGTCAATTTGTATTCCACCTTGGTCAAAAAAACCAGATTGATTTGGGCCATTTGGCCATAAAAGAACCCCTCAAGGTGAGCAAAACAAAAACACCCACAAAATCAACTCATATCTTCTTCCTCTGAAAAAAAGAAAAAAACCTTTCTTTTGCTAAAAGAAACTGAAACCTGTACAAAATGGAAAGCAGTTGTTATTCTTGGTGTAAACCCATGAATCTAAATTCATTACTAGCTCCGAAAAGACTCGACTTGAAGTTGATCAGAATGAAGAGAATTGTTGGCGTAAAGGCTTCAACAGTTGACTCCTACGAAGGCAATAATTTCGTCCAACGAATGGAACAAACATGGTTGATATCTCAAGTACGTTATCTTCAATTTCCTTTCCTTTAACAGTTTCTCCCCATTTATTTCTTTCTTGTTTATGGGTAATATGTTCTCATTGTCGAAAACTCATTAATTTCAGATTCAGATTTGCTTAGTTGTTTTCTTTATACTATTCGTTCACATGAAGAAAGAGAGCAAAGCCTAATATGTACTCTGCAGTAGCTCTAAAATCATGGCGTGCCGTTAAATATTGAGGCCCCATGTAGATGTTTAACTTCTATGCATATGATGGATTGGTTTGATGGAAACATTGCTTAATTCATGTGCTTGTTAGTTGACGTTTATTTGTTCATCTAAACAGGTTTCAGGTAGATAATACATAGCCTAGTAGTGTATACATACTCCTTCCCTATATATAAATATTTAACACAAATAGTATGTTACGTAAATGCTAACTGCTCTGGTAGCTACTGATCTAAATGGAGCTTATTAGTTAGCTGATAAAACTAGATGCTTTGCTAAATGTAAGTATATAAAAACAGATGAACTAGCTCATTACGAAAATAAACTACGTTTATAACCTGCCTGCTAGGTGTTCTTATTTTTAAAATAATGATGAAGCTCATAGGCTAGTACTTCTACTATAATGCTTAATTCTGAACTAAATTGTATACATGGCTGTGGATGTTGGTCTTCCTCTAAGAGTGGTACTATAATGTTTAATAAGGATGTGGCTTATCATGAGGTGTAGGCCGAGGTGCTGTGCCTATATTTTAGCAGATACAAGCCTGTTCATATTTGGTTTTGGCATGAAATCAAGCTGAGTAATGTTCTCTGAAGTCTGAACTGCGTAATGCATACGTGTTTCCTTGCAAGACTGGGGGCAGAGCAAGCAAAAAAATCTGTAAAGGAGAATGTTTTTGCTGAAACGGTTGTGTTGCTTTTCCCTATCAAATCAGCCATTGATATTATTCAGAGTTGCCTGTTTGGTATTGCTATATATCTTACTCTTCTGCTATATCCAAAACTCTGCTTCTATACTAATTTATTCTCACGGAACGAAGATACTTGCTTCTATATTATTCAGAGTCTAAGGTCTGCAAATCCTTAGACCACTAGGAAGTACAAAGTGTATCTCTATGAGCTTTTTATAGGTGTGAAGATGAATCATGTAGCATAAGCTATCAAAATGTTACAAATTACTCGTCTTGTTGGCTCGACAGAACTTTCCTTGTTTTAAATGTTGATTTTTTTTTTTTTAATGCAGCAACCTAGTCCTGTGGCTTGTACTTCGTGTGACTCACAGGGAAACACTGAATGCAAATGGTGTAGTGGAACTGGCTTCTTTATTCTTGGTAACAATATGCTGTGTCAAGTTCCTTCAAGAGACACAACTTGTGTTATATGTGCAGGAAAGGTAAAACTAAAATATATATTGAGAATATTAATTGTGTTCTCTCTTTGAGCTCGATTGGACAGACCTTATTTAGTAATGACACCTTCAATCTGCTTTGTCTTCTTCAGGGTTCAGCTTGCTGTTCGGATTGCAAAGGGACCGGTTATCGTGCAAAGTGGCTTGGAGAACCTCCAGTTACCAAGTAGGGAGCCGGATAGGCTGACATTCTTTGGCCATGATTACATTACTTCTTTAACCCTGATAATCTCTCTCTCTAAAACTTTCTTTATGTATATAAATGTAGTTCATCATTCATAAGCTTATTGCTTACATCATTTGCATTTTGCACTGACTTCGCGGCCTACAAGGCATGCCCGAAAGCTTAACTGGTTGTTAGAAAAAAACTGCAGGTGAAGAGACACAATTCACAGACATTATCTGTTTGTTCTACAGTTGATAAAATCTTCCTAGAATTTTTAGTCATGAACCAGAACAAATCAACAAAATTCGGGGATTCATTTAAATGTTCCAATTTTTCCTGAACTTGCGACATGAACATGTCACCACTACTTTTAATGAATTGAAAATGACATTATTTGGAAGTGTAGTGTTAAATTTACAACAAATGTATGTTTACATCTTTGAAACTCATGTCGTTGGAAATTATATTAGGTCACGGTTTTTCATCAATTATTTACTGAACTTTTATTTAGCGTTGTCACAAGTTGAATTGGATATAATTAAGTGCACATCTTTCGTGTATATGATGATGTCCTGGTTGTTTGCATGGATCTAAAATAGGATTAATTATTTATCTAGTTGCTAATATATTAAATAAGTTTTTTTATTCTGAAATATAAAAACAAATTGCAAGTTATTTTAGAGTGGGTCGGAACATTTTCACCTAAAATAATGTGTAAACCCTATTGTATAAAATTGATCTGGGACAAAGGAGTAATGAAAAACTATATATACATATATATATATATAGGCATGGGCGTACATACATTTGAGGGACCGCAATCACGGTCCCTTGATTTTGGACATGAAATGCCTATTATATCCCTTTTCAAAATTTAATAAATAGTGATATATTTAGCAAGAATGAATTATGAAAGAAATTGGTGCACCTATGTTCCATAAAGCCTTCCTCTGTCAATTAATCACAAGTTTGATTCTCAGTAGTGCTAGATTTTCCAACCATTTTGTTTATATTTTTTTTCTACCATTTAGTT
>JAYMSP010007165.1:0-10384 GCA_036897095.1 Plantago elongata
GCGGAGACGAGGAAACGGGAAGAAGAAACCAGAAAGGGGCCAAGAAGGAGAAGAAAGAAATAAACTGCTGAAGCTGTTGAAATCGATGATAAGTAAATACCTCAGCGACAGATAGAATTATCCGTCGCTATTTAGCGACAGATAAATCTATCCGTCGCTAAATAGCGACGGATATTTTTATCCATCGCTAAAACATTATCTTTTCTTTTTTTTTTTAATTTTCAATCGCATAAATTGGCGACGGATAAAAATATCCGTCGCAAGAAATAGCGACGGATTTTTTTATCCGTCGCAAGAAATAGCGACGGATATTATCCGTCGCTATTTCTTAGAGATTTGTCGCTATATAGCGTCACAATTTGCCATGTTTCTTGTAGTGCATTTGGAGTCCAGAAGAAGCCAGGTTTATATAATGGTAAAATACCCATTATACCCCTTAACTTATCTTCTTCTTCTCCATTCCCCCCCCCCCTTTCCGTTCAATCCAATTCATCCGCCATTATCATTCCAAATCTTCGCCAAGAAGTAACCGGCCAGCCGACACCACCGACCGCCGTTGTCGTAGGAAAGGATGAAAATACCCCCCAGACGCATGGCGGAAAGAACGACGCGTCGCCGATGAATTGACATGTGGAGGACGCGTGTCGATGACCGGAGGAGACCGGAGCAGCTTGGTCGACGCTTTCCCGGCTATAAATAGCCATTCCCCGTCGCTCATTTCCGGCACACCATCGATCCTCCTCCTTTAACACCACCACTGGAGAAAAAAAAAAGCTATAGCCCTGCCCCCACTTTCTCTCTTTTGCCTCAATTCGTCTCACCTCCGTCTCCACCGCGCCTTCCCACCGGACTAGTGTCGTGCTCGCGATCGTATCCAGTTTGTGCCCTCTCCTTCGATTATAATCGAACTTGGGATGGGTAATGTGTTTTCTTATCTCAGTTCTTGATGAATTCGAACTGATTAGTTGAATTCGGGCAGTGCCCTGTTTTCAGTCTCTCATGTTCTTTTCTTGTGTCTTTACAGTCGATTGGTCCTTGCCTTGTGATAGTCGTGGGTTTCAAATTTGAATTGATTTGCTGCTTTCGATCCGTTGCTACTAGTTATTCTAGCAATCTGAATTCTGTATGTGTTATTCGGGTCACCTGAATCGATTTACTAATTTACGATGGCTCGTCAATAGCGGTCGTGTTGCTGAGTTTAATTTATCTCTGTTTACTGCCTGTGTGAGTCAACTTGCTGAGCTTGTGATCGATGATCTACTGTGAGATCGATAGTTTGTGTGTCGATTTTCCTCTAAGTCACGGTGGAAATTCGAATTCACGTCGATGGAGGGTATGCATAGTGTCGTTGTTTTAGTGCTCTGTCCTTTCCGTTGTTATGAGTCTTGATCAGTGTAGCAGTTCTTGTCTCTGCTTGCTTGTGTTATTTTGGTCTGCGGGTTTGTGGCGTATGCTGTGTGTGACAGTTTCCAATGGCATCTTGAGCGAATAATCAGCTCTGCCTAAGTGGTCAGTAGCTTGAATAATGTTTCTGTCCTGAGTGAAGTCTAGGGTTCGAGTCCCGGGGTAACATTTGATTCCGGTATGGGGAAATTGTCTGACGGTTAGTGTGAAATATTAACAACATTTTACAAATAGAGGTAACTAACTAGCTAAGAGACATCGAGAATAAGCAAGCATCCAAACCAGGTATGGGTAGAATCTTCATAATACCTTGCTTTACTGGTTTTGTGAAAATAACTGTTTTATAACTGTTGTTTGATAACTGCAAATATTATATCAAGCGACGGGACTTGATATAATGTTATTTTATTCACTAAGAATCAAGTTATGTGCGTATCCCGAAAAGATGATTTATGATGCATGTGACGTGTGTGAAACATTTTATAAAAAGTATGGATAAATGGTAGCTCTCATATATGTTGTGCTTTGTCTTTGTGACGCCTGCCTATGTGATACTGTCTTTGTGACGCATTGCCTTTGTGATGCCGTCTTCGTGATGCTTTGTCTTTGTGACGCCGTCTTTATGACGCTTTGTCTTTGTGACGCCAAGCACTCGATCCCTCTGATCAAGGGATATGCCGTAGACACTCTGTGGGCCACCGGACTTATGCTAGTGGCCGCAACATATGTTTGAGTTAGCTAACGTGGTCTGGAAGCCGTGTAAATGCTTTTAAATCCATGATGTGACTTTTATATGCATGCGCTGAATGGTGTGAAAATCTATTGAATGCAGTTACTTGATCCGGGCATTGTGTATTATGAAATTCACCCTTGAACTTTGTACCTCAGGTAGGAATTAGTGGGACAGTTAGCTGGACATCCGGGAAGTACAATTCTGCGGACGAGGCTGACATTTAGAAGTTATTATACTCTTTGTAAAGTAAGACGTTGTATTTTGGTCGGTATAACATTGACATGTAGTTGAGGTTTGGATATGTTGTATTTTGGATATGATGTACTTTTGGATTGTAGATATGCTGATACCAGTAACCACTCGCTTGTATGATATTTTGAAATGCTTCCGCTAAAACTCTGATGTAAATTATATTCGAAAATTTTTATTAGCCCTGTGGTTGGCTTTTGTATATTGTGATGTCTGTCCGTGAGACTGACAGGTGGATAAGACTTCGTGTGGATGGGGGAATGTTTACACGGCCGGTCGTGGCAACGGGCGGAGTGGTGAATATGTTATTAAAATGACTATTAAATGTAGCGGGACCCACGGTGCAGTCCCGGGGCGTGACAGTATTGTAATGAGATGATTGGTTATATTTAATTGAAATTTGTTTGGTAGTATAATTGTAGGATTGAAATACTTATTTTGGGAATAAGGGATAGAAGGGAATCTAGAGAGAAACATAGTTGAATTTTAGTTCAATTCCATCAAACCAAATAAATGCTCAATTGGAATGGTGTAACAAACACTACATGGTTAATTCTCAATTGTAATTGAATTGTGATTTCTACACCAAACATGCACTAAGAGTTTAGACTCTATTCTCTTTGTCTATAGACTACAATCATCTGAACTCAATTATAGTACTACTTCCATTCTGGTTTGATATTCATGTGTCTCAGGACACGAATTTTAAAAGAAAAGCGAATAAAGTAGGGGAAATAGTAATAAAGTAGAAAAGGGAGTGTATAAAGTATGAAAAATAATGAATAAAGTATGACAAATATTTTTCATCTAAAGAATTAAAAGATGATATTGGAACGAACCAAAACGAAATGCAGGAAGATAAAACTAGTACGGAGTGAGTATAAAAAATAGTTAACCATTAAACAAAAATTGAACTGAATGTGCCTAAACTAAATTGAATGGATCTAAATTGAAATTGATAAGTTTTGAGATAGAGAAAATAGAGTCCTACTCTGATAATGATGATGATAATAATTGGTGTCTTATAAAAACAGTTAAGTATATTAACTCCAAAACTTAGGTTAAGACAATGACTAGAACTCAGAGCCTCGATAATGAGCCTGCAACAAAGTAGGGTGTCAGAGCATTCTTAGCCGATCAGCCCAACCGATATTGTTGACTTAACACGCCAGTCGGACAAGATTTTGCACAGTAGATTAGAGAGTAGTATATTAGTGGTAGTTGACTTACTTCAATTGGAGTGTGTATATATAGGCGGATATCCTGGGGACAATTGGTCGGACGAATCACGTGCAAGCGGAGCGATGGTGCGTTTAGGTCATGCGACGCCCAAAGACCACGAGATATCGGCCCATACCCACTTGATGACCATGCCATTCTTTGTCTCTTGGTAAAAATCCTTCATTAATAAGTGAATGGTGGTTGGACCTGTTCAGGTAGCATCGGTCCGAAGAGTATATGTTGCCTAGTGAACTCTTTGTTCCAAGTGGGCGAGGTCAGTCAAGCATGTTGGCTGCTCCGCCATTGGAATAGGGAGAGCGTAAGAGATTATCCCATCACCTTCCTACATCTTGTGAATTATTAAGGGGGACTTATTTGTATATATTAACACAAAGTCTTCTATGAAACCAACAATTAATTGAGACGGAAAAGACGGATTAAATTGCAATTTGTCTCATTTGTCTTCATTTCTCGCGGGTTGACGAACCGGGTAAAAATAATTCTCGCAGGTTTCCGTGTTATAAAAGGTTTTGGACGGTTTTGTTTTTTAACCATTATATTTGTCTTTTCTGGATAATGAACATTACACAAATACGCAAGAACATTACTCAAGTACGCCAGAGCATTACTTAAATACGACAAAATATTACTCAAATAAGTGAATTATCATGCTTTTAATCAATTTCGCGGGTTGCTGGGCAGGTTATATAATTTTGCGGGTTATGAGCGGATTTATTTGAGACAAAAACAAAACATGAACCGTTATTTCAGACAAATAGAACGAACATTAATCATATAATCTAAATTATTACTCAAATAGTCGTGAACATTACATATATAGGTAAGCACATTATGCTCTAAATCACAACTCATATACATATATCTAAGAACATTTTACAAAATAGTTGTGAAAATTACACAAATAGTTTGTAAAATCACCAACATAGATAAGAAACAACATTAATACGTAATAATATTTTGTAGACAACAATGTCATTTTTCTATTACATAGACTTGTTTGGGAGATTTTCAAACTCATTAAAGATTTCTATACATAGTATGCATTTTGTGTGCATATTTGGCCTTCCTTCAAGACTCTCCACAAGACTCATGTCAACTTCAACTCCACAATTATTTGTGCAAAGAACATTACATGCATTAGCATAAACCTTATATGTATCACCAAGAACATTATATACATTACACTTACAATTAAACCGTATTTTTCATTGAGTTTGTAGCTGAAAAATCTACAAACACTGCATAAATCATATGATAAAATCAATAAAACAAGCAAAACGTTACACATATAATTGAGAACAATACTGACATAAGCTCAAACATAACACAAATAATCCAGAACATCTTATCACTGTTGTATGCGATTTTTCAGACCTATTTCAAAATCTCAACTTCTATTGCGAAAAAAACTATTCAACAATTTATATTCGAATCAAAACGTTATTGAAACTTATATACAAGAGCTTTTTGAGTTTATCGGTGGATAAACAATCAAATCGTAATAGAAATATTGTTGGTCTAGATAACGGCAAAGGAAAAGACTAGGGGGGGGGGGGGGGTGAATAGTCTTTTCAAACTTATGTCGATAAACACTATTTCACATAAACTTGTGGGTTTCTGATACTTCAATTTAGAGAGCAGAAGACTTAAGCGATAGATAAATGAGATTATGCTTTGCAGTAGTAAACGTGTGTGTTATACTGGAATGAAAATACATAATAAGTAAATAACACATCAAGTATTGTGGTATTTGGAGGTTGCGTGATCCTTCAACTAGTCCACTTTGCCTTTCTGAGACCTTGAATTCACTAGAACAGACAATTGAGTTCTCCTTACAATATATCCTATTCTAATATCCCTACAAACAGAGGGTTCCCAACCAAATGTTCCCCCTGAGTTGTTCCCTACATCCTAGAGCCGATTACTTCATGTACTCAAGATAACCTTGGAGCTATTCCTTGGTTTCTCAAATCAAGTACTTCATGTACTCCACGCCTTGATGGTGTTGGTTATAAGTTGATTGTCAGGAAAGCTTCTCATAGAACTTTTCAGCTATATTTTCAGAGAGCATAGAAGAGATAACACTACTTGATATGCTTATTTAATGTATGGTAGGTTCTCTTTTACTGACCTAAGTAATTGGTATCCATTCTGGAGAATAAGCTTCATAAAGGGTATCTGAAAGTTCAACTCTTTCACGAATAACAATCTCTTGTTATAGGTTCAGGACACTTAGAACTACTAATGATTCTTCGAGCTTTTCAGTGGAAACAGTACGCTTGGAGAATGGTAGTGAGATGCTTGAGAGAATACTTTACTTGGTAAGTACATATGAGAGTAGTTCGTGTGTGTATTTCTCAGCTTCTAAGTGAATATGAGAGTCGTTGAATAGTATCCGTTAGGCCTTCTCAAAATTCAATCCATTGATATCTCGAAATGAGTACTCAGAAGTCCTTTTCTCATTTTTCAGAGAGGACTATGCATCGAGTGACTTGTCATGTAGTCTCAACGGACACATGAGCCTTTTTGAAAGCTAGTATGCTCCTGAACTCAGTGATGTCATATGTTCAGAGGCTTGTTATGTGCAATGTATACACCATACAATATGCTTTCTTATCACAGTCTATCTGAGAAGACTTAACCTTTGTCTTCATAAACTTGTACAATCTTCAGTCTTCAAATCTTCGATTAAAATCCATTGCTAGGATACTTCTTCATGGCCTTCTTCAAAATATAAAATTACATCAGAAACCTAATAATCCTATTACAAGTTTTACTAGACTAACATACTAAGTGATTTCCTCTTTTACAATGCTTAAGTGAACCAAGAGTACTAGTCACCTTTCTGTACTAAGATAAGTCATATGATGATTGATCAAAAATACTAACAGATATTTTTAACAAACACCAATTTTTTCCAGCATATGTTCATGTACTCTATTTTACAAGACATCTTATATATAAACAAGGACATTACAGAGAAACGTCACAACATTACACATATTAGCCAGGACATTTGAAGAAATAATTACGCGATTTTCAGATCTGGATAGAATTTTCAACTACAATTGTAAAATAAACACCGATTTCACAGAAATTATGTCGAGATCTAGTTGTTCATACCTTCTTGATGTTGTTTCTAATGATCTTGGGCTTGATTTAGTCGATTTGGATAGAATTTGAGCTTTAAAAGGCATCTTTCGAGATGAACATCATCAAATATTCATATTTTTACCTTTGTGATGTTGTTCCGGTGAGTTCGAACATGTTTTCCGTCGATTTGCAGCTATTCCGGTGAGTTTACATTTTTTGAGAGATGAATTTGGGTATTCGGGTTTTTAGGGTTTTTGAGTTATTAAGTATGTGGGTTATGGTTGAGTATATGTATAGTGGCCCATTTAACCTATTTGTAAGGATCCACTTTCTGGACCTGAGCTGGGTTGGGTATTTTTAGTAGCTAGCTTTTAGTTTGAGGTATTTGTATAATTAAAGAAAGTTAGTCTCTTTAGTCTTTCTCTAAGGGTGGTCTCTCCTAAGACCCCCTCATATATTAATAATAATAAAAATAAGTCAAAATCTTGAAAAATATAAGATTTTCCTAAAATATAAGAAAATCAAAGTATTTTATAGTTTTTCATAGTTTTTTTATTAAAGCGGTCTGACCGGCCGAGTATGTTAAAAAATCGACAAGACACACATTTTTCATTTATGCTTTTAATAGATTATGTCATTATTTTAAATTGTTAGTATTGAAAAATACCATTTTAATGTATTTTGTTAATTTTTTAAGAGACGATATGATTGTTTTAATATGTCAGCAATGTACGTTTCAATTATAGTTTTTACCTTTTTGTTAATTTTTAAACAAAATGTTTGATGGTTTTAAAGACCTATATTATACTTTTATGATGACCTGTTATAGTTTTAAGTGACAATCTAATACCATTAAATAAGTCTAAAGGGTTCAAAATTCATTAAAACAAAAATAAACAAGTTTAAAATAATCTGCTTGAACATTAAATCATCCAAACATTTTGAAACACCTATTCTTGTAGAAAAATTTACAAACAGACTCCAACTCGGCATTTTTTAAGCAAATGCAATTGAGTTGTTATAATAGGTTTTGTTTTCTCGATTAAATTTGGTGAACTTTAACTTTATATCATTTATTGCATGTGTGTTAGGAATATTTGTTAGTGTTTTTGATCAATCCCCATGTGACTTATCTTTCATACAGAAAGGTGACTAGTACTCTTAGTTCACTTGAACATTGTAAAACAGGAAATCACTTAGTATGTTGGTCTAGTTAAACTTGTAATAGGATTATTAGGAAGTACTTGGTTTGAGAAATCAAGGAAAAGCTCCAAGTTTATCTTGAGTACATGAAGTACTTGGCTTTAGAAGTTAGGGAAAAACTCAGGGGGGACATTTGCTTGGGAACCATTTGTTTGTAGGGATCTTACAATATAATACATTGTAAGGAGAACTCAATTATCTGTTCTAGTGAATTTCAGGTCTCAGAAAGGCCGAAGTGGACTAGTTGGAGAATTACACCACCTCCAGATACCACTATAAGTTGATGTGTTATTTACTTACTGTATTTACATTCTAGCATCACACACACACACACACACACACACACACATTATTGCTGCAAAGCACATTTACGTTTATCTATCGCTTAAAGTCTTCCGCTATATGAATCTAAATATTAGAAGCCCCCAAGGTTTCTGAGAAAGACTGTTTATTGATGAAAATTTGAATAGACTATTCACCCCCCCCCCTCCCCTCTAGCCTTTTCTTTTGCCGTTATCTGGACCAACAATGTGCGTGTTGCTTCAATACTGCATTGACAACTTTGAGGGACCTAACTCGATGTCATCATCACACCTGTATAAAATATTCACTAACTGAGTTAACAGTTAAAACCATCACAACTCTCATTAGAACTATCTCATTGATACTTAAAACAAAGAGGAAACGTGCAACATATGCTAAAAACAATAACATTGACGCGTAATACCATAACATTGCATTTTAAAACTATAACAAAGCAAGAAAAAGCAACACAAGCTAAAAGTAATATAAAACAATAATCTTGCTTCTTAAAACTATAAAAATTATAAAAAAAATCAAATTATAAATATTTCGCAACAGATAAAACACTAACGTTGATGCTTAAAAGTACAACAATTGGTCTTATAACTATAATATATGCACTGAAAATAATAACATACAACTACTCGACATAAAATAAATATAGTAACTCTAAAGGTTACAACCATAACAATGTATTTTAAAACTTCAAAAATAACTTTTGATATTATAACCTTAACTGTGCAATCTTAAAACATTAACTTCAATGCTCAAAATCGTAACAAAAAATCTTAACTCTATAACAATGCTTTTCAAACCTATAACAGGTATTTGCGAAAGATCAAATTATAAATAGTTCACCAGAGGCTAAAACACTAACGTTGCTAATTAGAATTACAATAATATGTCTTGAAATAATGATAGTTGCGCTAAAACAATAACATGCAGAAATATTCAATACGAGCTAAAAACCACACCAGTTAACATGATTTAATTTTCACTGTACGAATTTCAAATATGGAAACTCAAATAGAAAATCACCGAAAAACGAAAACTACAAAGTAAGGTATTTTCCAGTTACAGTGAAAGTTCACCTTTTTAAAATTTAATTTTTGTAATACGACTTTTAGTATATCAAGGAAATAATAATAAAATTATAATGAATATAAACTCAACTGAAATGAATCTGAACTGATCTAAAATTAATGAGTTTTCAGACGAAGAGAATAAAGCCTTACTTCATCACGACAAAAACTTTCAACTTTGACTTAACACAGTCAATCTATTCCCATGGGCGTCTATGACCATACGCGGGGAGCTTGCCCGCACAGGGCCTTAAAAGTTTAGTGGCCCCAAATTTTATTATAGTATTCTTATATGTTAGTACTTTTTTTTTTATGATAAATAGGTAATAGATCTAGAAATGCATTGATAGTAGACTGTTTTAATTGAAAAATAACAACTTAAAATTTTGAGTCCAAGATCTTTTTCATATTAGTATTGTTTTGCTGAGCCGATTTTTTCATTTTAATTCTTTTCGGCGTCAATCTCACAAGTTTGAACATGGACCCTGGAACATATGAGACGGCCCTGAGTATTCGAACTCGGTCTCTCAGATACATTGGCTCATACACCTTCAAGAAATTAAATGGTGCCCAAATCGGTTCTTCTTCAAATTTCCAACTCAAACCGTGCCTCCCTTCCCCAAATCGTTCCTCCGCCCTCCCTCCTCTCCTCCGGCCCGCGCCTAGCTCCTCCCCGCCACGCCCCTCATGCCAATTGCCCGTGCCAGAGCCGGCCAAGCCTCGCCATCGACCGCCCAATTCCGCTCCGGTCTCGCGCCTCTTCCTGTTCTCCACGCCGCGCCTTACTCCGGTCTTCCTGCCGCCCAATCGGGCCAACCCCGGCCGAATCACCACCCGAACCAGTGCCCATGCATCACGTCGCGTGTCTCGACTCGTGGCATGGCCTCCATGTTCCTTCGCCATCTCCTCGTTAATATATCCCGATGGGTGTGCTATTTACTTCCTTCAGACACCAAGCTTCTTTCACTACACTCACTTTTCTTTCTCCGCTCTCTACTGCTCTCTACCATTCACGTTGATCGGTTTCCGGGTTCTAGTCATTCAACCATCTTTCGGTAAATATCTCCTTCTTCTC
>JAYMSP010007166.1:0-10380 GCA_036897095.1 Plantago elongata
CCCATTTGAATTGCATTCCAAACACAATTAACCCAAAAACCATCCAAATTGGATGCCATTCATCCCCTTAGAGAAAGAAAATTTAAGTTGAAGATTTTGAGTAGTGATAATAATGCAAAACGGGTTATATCATTATATATATGGATCCATTTTGTATATTCAAGTTGCTAACCTTAATTGGATGGCTTTTAACAATTTATTTTTGCTTGAGGTTGATTTATAATATTAAAAATTTATATTTATATCTATATCTAAAAATTATTTTTTAAGAAACTCACTCTTTTTTTTTTTAATTTTGATATAAGTCGCTGCCCTGAGGTCCAATGCAGGTTTGTGTGAGTTTAAGATCTTATTATTAAAGTTGGTACCACTAAGGGTAAAAAGCTAGTGTACATGTCTCTAGACATGCAACAGACTTTCACAAATTTAGCATCAACTTGTGGGCTCAATAACAACTTCATTAACAGTGCTTTCTGTCGGATTGGCATCGAAGTTTAGGATAAATGCAATGTATCTACTGTTCTTCACATCACGTATGATAATAATTATTACTTTCCGATTATTTGCATATACAATGTCGTCAAATTTAAGGGCTTGGCTAGGGGTGGAGGCTGTAAGTTTTGATATTTTCTATCCCGATCTTGTTGACCAAAAGTTTAATTTACTAATTAACATCGGATGCTCATAAATAATATACACAATCGATAAGATATGGGTATTTACTAGTAATTAATTAATAGATAACTTTTATGTTATGCATGGTAAATTAATCTTAAATCACACCATGAAACATTTGGTACGTTAATATAAGTATTTCAGTTTCACGTTCAAAATTACCATACTCACGTTTTAGCCAGAAAAAGAAAAAATAGAAGAGAACCGTACATCTAAACCAAGCTAAAATAACAAACAGGTCGAAATTTGGTACTAAACAAGCTAAACCTGAAGTGCAGTATATCGAGTACACCTAAAATTGTATAAAACCGTTTAGAGTGTAGTCCACACCATGCTCAATCGTATGAAGCTCAATTATATATAAACCTAATCTGGAAACCTAATCTCAAATTTAACAGAATATGCAGTGAAAATAACAAGACAAAGAGATATAAGTTTCTAGCAGTCAATAATCTACCGAGCCACATGACGAAAATATTCACTATACGAATAATGAATATAAAGAACTACTCTAGATCTATTCTATGAATATATCTAGATGCAAAATAACTAAGCAATTATAAAGAATTAACTCTATCAATCTATCTATCAACCTCTAAGTTTTAGATATAAAAAGCTTAGAACAGTATAAAAGAAATCAATCTATCTATCAACCTCTAAGTTTTAGATAGAAAAAAACTTAAAACAGTATGAAAGAAATCGTGAATTTAAGAATAACTAAACTCTCGATTTTTCTTGATTGATCGTCGTAGACTCCGTTGATTTCTCTATGTATCTTGATGAGTTCTTGGGGTATATATAGTTGCCAAAAACGTCCTGAGCATATCAGATTTGTTGTGATCTTTATTGCTTGCAGTTTGAGTCCTAATCGGCTTCAACTTCAAGATTTACTCAAACTCCCAATCTTTGTTGACTTCGACTTGTAGATATTCTTGGATTCTTCTTCAATGCATGACCCTCTATATATAATAGTGGTGAACGTTTATGCGAGCATGAGTGTCCTACATTGAGCATTGTTCTTATCTCAATCGACTTATTCTTCTTTTAGGAAACTCTAAGCGAAGTACAATCTTTCTTATATTAGATTTGCAATGCTCCATGTATCTATTAGATATTTTGTTCTAAAATATCTACACATATATATCCAAAACTGTAGAAATAATTAGTGATTATAATAAAGGTAAAAACTATAAACAGATTATATATATTAAGTATGAGAATCTGTCTAGTCGTAAGATGTATCCAGTATATTGTATTCAATACATCTATTTCACTCGATGAAGAGAAATTTTAGGAGTGTATTCTAGAAAGACTCGAAAATCTCACACAGCAAATTAATTAATTACTCAAGTACTCAACCCATGTGTTGATTGTGTCCTTTTTCATTTCTCGCATGATACGTACATTAACTAATTAAGAATAACAAGTAATTATTTTAAAGCTTCAAGGTCAAAAGTATATTAATAATCAACTAAAATATTCACAAGAAGATAAAACATGCTCAAACATAAAATGAATTCATGATAAGCTAAAAAGAACAGTAGGACTAGATAAAGGGAAACAAAAAACGCTCATGTCTGAATCTTGTGTGGCAATTGCATACCAATAATAATTCATCTATGACCACACACTACAACTCGATTTATTTCACTAAAATGTGACTTTTTTTTATCCGAGCGGAGTTGGTAAATGAATGGATGCACAACACTGTAGTCACATTTATCTGAATCCATGTTGAACATGCATCTAGATCCAATAATGATCCAATAACTCAAAACTACTGTACTGGTACTAGCATTTGTGCTACTAATAATAGATGCAAACACGTTACGGAAATGAAATAAAGCCTCAGATTGGGACCCAACCCATCAAATTTTGTAAACCAGAAGACGAGTTCCATCAGTTTTTTTGTGGACATATATATCTATTTTTGTCATCATCGATCCAAGTCTCTTCTACACAATCATATTCCTTCCATGGCTCTCACTATTTTTAATTCAACTATGAATAGCTTATTGAAAGTGACCTTTGCCAATTGCCAAATTAGGTATCAATTCCAGATAAGTCTAGTCTACAGCTGCCAAACCTGCCTAATCTGGAGCATACACTAAAATTATTTGTAAAAATACCTGGATAAATCTTCAATCTTATAAGAATTTGACGAGAGTAAGCTAGATGTAAATTACATTGTACTCTGCGTGCACTACCTAATATTAATTTCCCTGAACTGATGTAGTAGTATTTTCATATATGACATAAAACTCCTGAAATTAAAAAATATATATATAGCTAGCACTAGTTTACCATTGTTCCTTTTTCTTTTCATTTTTTTTTAGTCCGGTCCAATAGAATCACTAACAAGGAATGATTCTAATCAACTACTACTGTTGCACCAACAATCTCAGCAAAAATCACACAAACACTTGGTGAACAGAAAACTAATATAACAGATGACAAAATACGATCAACCAAAGAACAACGGAATTTACGTGGTTCGGCAATGCCTACATCCATGGGATTAACCGATATTCTTATTGATCACCAAGCCTTACAAGATCATACAACAAACCCTCACAAACTACAAGTTGCAGATTTGTCAATCTAAGCTCTATGTGTATGTAAGAGAGAATACAACTACTATCTACAATGCTTAATCTTCTACATTGTGATATGTTCTGATGTTCTCTTTGATCTCTTGATTAGATACAATGACACAAATGATCTCTTTATACAACCAAGCTCCAGTTGTTGGAGAAACCGTTATACCAACTGGCATAGCAACACTGACGATTTTCTTCTCCACTTAGATGATATCTCAGCCCTTGGATTATAATTGCCTTGATCATATTCGTTCATCTCTAATCCCATGTGAATATTGCATGTCATCACATGTCACAAGCCAATCAGTTAATGCACATCACCTGACCCATGTGAACTCACGTGACTAACAACTTCCAGCCAGCTCACAGAAACGCCCCAGTGTTATTCCCACTGTCTATCTGATTGTTGATGTAACATTGCATTCTCTTCACATTTGCATATCCCATAATTCAATCTATTCTCACAACTCTCCACCTTAGATTGAATTCCAATATGGTCATCCAAATGTCACTCCTAAAGTTAGAGCAAACCATCAGCAACAACACAAATATATCAACAAGTATAACCATCCCTTATCTTTGTGTCCAACCTGACAAATACTTAGTTTTGTGTCACAGACATCTCCAACATCACTGATAGCATAAGACACCATGTATGATTTCACTACTTTCCCATAGCCATACATTTCAGGTGCTTGCCTCTCAGTTCTCCTTGCCTTGTCTGTCAATTTTTCATCCACAGTTGTATCCACTGTTAGACCAACATTGCCTGATACATCCTCAATCTCATGAACACCCCAAGTGTCAACCCCCTGAGTATCAGTCCCAAGCTCCACTTCAATGGTGATTCCCTCCAGATCATCATCAATACTAAAATAATTATGTAGTTGTGAGCTTTGAGTTTTGAGTATCATCATCTTCTCATTGAAGATAACATCCATGCTAAGTATGACTTTCCTCTTATCAATACTTGCAGCATTTTCCCATAATCTCTTTGGCAACCCAGAACTACAGAGTGTGCATTCAGCTCTCTCCAACATAGTATTGTTATACCTTTCAGCAACCCCATCCTCTTGTGGTGTGCCAGGCATTGTCCTGTGCCTCCTGATTCCTTTCAGTTTACAAAATTCATTGAATCTCCCTGAAAAATACTCCAAGCCATTGTCAATCCCGAGATACCTCAACTTTCTCCAGTTTCATAACCTGATTTGTGTTCCTTTCCTAGGACACAATCCTCATGGAAACTAACCTTGGTGATTTCATCCTCACCTGGAATACCTTGCTCAGACATCTTATTCAACCCTTTACCACTGATATGAGTTAATCCCTCATTCTACAGTTGAGTCTTATAAGATGTTGAAGCAACAGTTGTAGCCATAGTTTCAGTCACAACAGACACTGTACCAGCCACTACTTCACCTCTCAAATAATATAAACCATTATTGAGATCAGCTTTTATCACATGTGTATTCCCCCTGCTCATAGTCACGACACCATGCTCAGACTCATACTTGTACCCTTTCCTATCTAATATTCCCTGTGATATCAGATTTCTCCTTAGGTCAGGTATGAACCTTACATCTGTCAGCACGCTAACCACTCCATCATGCATCTTAATTTTGATGTCACCAATCCCCATAATAACACACAAGTAGTCATCCTAAGCAAAACATTACCAATGTGTCCATGCTTCAGAGTATCAAACCATTCACTTATGCAACACGTATGGAAGGAGCATCTTGAATCTACTACCCAATGTAAACAACATTTAGATTCAGTAACAGAGAGTACCTCAGCTTCCTCATGGAAGTTTGATGTTTCTGTGATATCAGCCACATTGGCTCAATAGCTTCTCCCATCCTCCTTTCTCTATGGAGTAGGAAACAATTCTTCTTCAAGTGTCTTGTTTTCTTATAATGAAAACATTTCCTCATCTAGGAATTATCACAAACACCTATTGTGCAATCCTTCTAAGTATTAAACTTGACATTCACCTTGCTTCTACTAGGTTGAGGTTTGCTCCAGGCTTCATTAACCAACAAACACTCCGCATCATGACCAGACTGAGTTCCACCAGATTCCTTTTGATCAAGCTTATTCCTCAGTGCTCTCTCCACATTTGAAGCTCTCAATCATCTGGATTAGTCATCACAATAGCATTAATAAAGTGTTCATAACACCTAGGCAGTGAGCTCAATAAGATAACCGCCTAATCATCATCTTCCACTTTAATCTCCAATGCTTCTAGTTCCAAGAAAAGCTTGTTGAATTCATCAAGCTGATCCAGATTAGGCCGATCAGGTCTCATCCTATACGCAAAGAAGCTCCGCTTCATTTGCAACTTGCTTGCAGAAGTCTTCTTGTGATATAGAGACTCAAGCTTGTCCCAAACATCTTTCATTGTCTTCTCTTTAATCACTTCTCTCAGACTAGCATCTCATAAGGAAAGAATCAACGTGCTACGAGCCTTTCCAATGATGCGCTTCTTCTCAACTTCATCAATATCCTTGAAAAACCTTTATCATCGAGCAGAGCATGATTCAGACCTTGCTGCTCCAGAAGTGCTTCCATCTTCACTTTCCACAAAGTGAAATCTACCTTCTCTGTTAACTTCTCAATCTCGAATTTCGCCATTGAAGTCATAATCGTTTTCTGAGTTGATCGCCTTCGTCTTCGCCTTCCCACATACGGAGCCACTTGTTGAGTTCGACCCAATAGAATCACCAACAAGGAATGATTCGGATCAACTACTAATGTTGCACCAACAACTCAACAAAAATTACACAAACACTTGGTGAATAGAAAACTAAGATAACATAAAACGATCAACCAAAGAACAAAGGAATTTTACGTGGTTTGGCAATGCCTACATCCACAGGATTAACCAGACATTCTTATTGATCACCAAGCCTTACAAGATCATACAACAAACCCTCACAAACTACAAGTTGCAGATTTGTCAATCTAAGCTCTATGTGTATGGAAGAGAGAAAATACAACTGCTATCTACAATGCTTTAATCTTCTACATTATGATTTGTTCTAATGTTCTCTTTGATCTCTTGATTAGATACAATGACACCAATGATCTATTTATACATCCAAGCTCCAGCTGTTGGAGAAACCGTTATACCAACTGTCATAGCAACTGACGGTTTTCTTCTCCCTCAGATGATATCTCAGCCCTTGGATTATAACTGCCTTGATCATATTCGTTCATCTCTAATCCCATGTGACTATCACATGTCATCACATGTCACAAGCCAATCAGTGAATGCCACATCACCTGACCCATGTGAGCTCACATAACTAACAACTTCCAGCCAGCTCAAAAAAACGCCCCAGTGTTATTCTCATTGTCTATCTGATTGTTGCTGTAACATTGCATTCTCTTCTTCATATTTTCATATCCCAGAATTCATTCTATTCTCACAATTTTCATTTCATTTTGAAAGAGATTTATGTTTTAGATGCAATTTGAATTGGAAAACCCAATTCAAATTGCCTCTTTTGTACAAAAAAGCACAATTTAAATTGGGTTTTTCCAAGGCAGAATGAATTTTAAAAGGGGATAAGAATTCTGCCTTTTTTCATACTAGAGCTTCGACTCGGCAGAAAAAGAATGAGATAAAGCAGTTGAGAGATGTGGATGGTACACTTGTGGAGAGTGAAGTAGAGTTGAACAGAGTAGCCATTGCCAACTTTCATGGAGTTTTCGGCTCTAGTAGTCCGTCACAAGAAGACCTTGATTTTGTTCTTAACATTATACAACCTCGTGTCTCGGTGGCTGCTAACCAACTCATGAGGCGCTCCTATTCGCATGATGAGGTAACAAAAGATTTATTCGATATGTACCCTATTAAATCCCAGGGTTCTGATGGTATGCCTGCTTTATTATTTCAGAAATATTAACATATTGTTAGTTCTTCTATGTCCGATTGTGTGCTTAATTTTCTGAACTTTGGTCAGATTTTTGACTCTTTTCACTATACTCATATTGTTCTGATTCACAAATGTGCCAAACCCGAGTTAATGACTCAATTTAGGCCTATTAGTTTGAGTAATGTAGTATTTAAGATTGCTTCCAAAGCCATTGCCAATAGGATGAAACCTTGCATGTCGTGTCTTATTGCGAAAACTCAGTCCGCTTTTGTTCATGGTCGTCTTATCACTGATAATGTCTTGGTTGCTTATGAGGTCAATCATTTTATTAAAAATAATAAATAGAAAGGTGATGGTTATTTATCTCTTAGGTTGGATATGAGCAAAGCCTATGATAGAGTGAAGTGGTTTTCTTTGAAACAGGTTATGCTGAGGCTTGGTTTCAATGGAGCAATTGTGGATCAGATCGTACATTGTGTGACTTCGATTTCTTACTCTTTGGTGATGAATGGTAGAGTTAGCCCAAGCTTTCGCCCTGAGAGAGGCTTGAGACAAGGGGATCCATTATCTCCCTATTTATTTCTGATTTTGGCAGATGCTCTTAGTGCCATGTTATAGCGGTTAGAGAACAGTGGGGAGCTTGTGGGAGTTCGAGTTTGTCGAGGGGCGCCTAGTGTATCCCATTTATTGTTTGATGATGACACATTTATATGTTCTGCATAGATATAGTAAGGCATCAGGATAAATTGTGAACTTTCAGAAATCAGTTGTAGTATTCAGTGAGGGCATGGGGGAGAGGAAGCAGCTTAGGATCCTTGGCATCTTTCAAGTAGAGGAGATCGAGTGTCATGATAAATATCTGGGGCTTCCGTCGGATGTTGGTCAGTCACGAAAGATAGCTTTTGACTCAATACGTGATACAATCTGGAATCGGATCCAGGGCTATGAGTCGGAGCAGTTTTCGACTGCTGGGAAGGAAGTGTTGATTAAATCAGTGCTCCAAGCTATACCGACTTATGCGGTGAGCTGTTTCAAGTTTCCGAAAACTTTTTTGGAAGATATTGAATCTTTGCGAAGTTCTAGTGGGGTAATCAAGGAGTAGATAAGATTCATTGGGTGAGCAGGGAGGCTTTGAAGGAGAGATGGAGGGATAGGGTTCCGGGATTAAAATGCCTTTAATATGACCTTGCTTGCTAAACAGGTGTGGAGATTATTGGCACAACCGAATACTTTGTTGTCTCGCATATTGAAGGCAAACTGTTATGCTGGTTGTGGAGTTTAAGAGGCAAGGGCGGGTACGACATGCTCGTTTACTTGGTGAAGTATTGCTTCTGCTATCCCGGTGATCGAAGAGGGGGTGAGATGGAGGGTAGGAACATGTTTCGAGATTTGAGTGTGGAAGGACAAGTGGTTGCGTAGGAACACTCTCAGGCACTGTGAAAATGGATGGGGCTGTTGATGTGGAGATTCGAGTTGCAGAGTTCATCACGGCGGATCAAACTTGGGACGTGGATCGAATTGTTGAATGTTGTGGAGAGGAGGACACAGAGCTTATTCGTAGTATTCCATTGTTTGTTTCAGCATACCCGAATCGATTTATATGGCATTCGACGCCTAATGGGATGTATACGGCTTGTGATGGATATTACAAGGCGAAGGGGTATATGGCTCTGCAGATTGAAGAGAGAGGGTGGAGTGTCGAATGTGGGGCGTAGGAGATACGATTTATGTGTGGCGTTTAATTAAGGGGGATGTTCCCACCTTGTTGCAGCTTATAAGGAGGCGGGTTGTTGACGAGGCAATATGTCCGGTATGTAAAACTGAGGAGGACTCGGTGTTTCATCGCTTGAAAGAGCATACTTTTGCTCGTCAAGCGTGGGTGTTGAGTAACATTGCATTTTCCCATTGGGGCCTTCTCGTTGACTCTGTCGAAGAATGGGTGATGATGGGGTGTATTATGGTACAAGGGATTGCCTACGAAAGATCACTATTCATACGAGGGGAACCACTTTCACAACAACATGAATGGGACCCGGATGACTTCTCTTTGAGGGGAAGTCATCTTACCGTGGGCAACTAAAAGGGGACACTGACACGTGCCGAGATCCGACAGGGGGGACAAGATCCATCAATCAAGGGAGACTTGTACCTTCCCAAATTCTATAAATAGAGGGCTACCCCCTAATTTTTCAAGTAACCATTTGATCTACTCTTCAACCCCATCTCCCGAGCACCGAGGTGAACAACTTTGGAGATTCTAGTTGAGTCTACCCACCGCCTTGTATTGTCTAAGGTAAGCCGGGATAAAAGAGCTAACCCCTTCCCTTTCTTACGCAGGGACCTCTACGAGGGGAAACCATCCGCAAGGAACTCACCTGAGGGGACTCATTCGAGGAGAACTTGAAGACGACATGGCATCAGTTATAGAACATCACATTATGAGGATAGCCTTCCGAGGGGAACTCATCCAAGGGCAACCTTTGTGCTTGGAACTCATCCGAGGGGAATCCATTCGAGGGAAACCTTTGCACCAGAAGCTCACTCGAGGAGAACCTTCCGAGGGGAACATGAGAGTGTCCTCTACGAGGGTACTTGATACAAAGGCAACCACATCATATGCTTAGTGACCTAATAACTCTAACCTTACTATATTCCTAAGGAAATCGGACAATTACGTAGGAATTTACTTGGTGTCAAAATTATACAGCATCATTGGTGCCGTATGTGGAAATCGTTACAAAAGTCAAATGCCTCCAAAGGGTGGCAAGAAGGCCCTAGAAGAAGAAAATCAAAGAATGACTCGAGATTAAAAACAAGAGAGCGAAATTCCCTGGAAGCTCTTGAGGCCAAGAACACCTCAGTTTCAATACCGAAGGACATCGTAAGAACGAGCAGAAGAGCCTTGGCAATCCTAGAAGGGAAATTGACCGCAGAAGATGTTTCCCGTAGAGCAATTGCACAACCGCTCCTCCGCGAATCCAGACCAGCCCGGACCCAATGGGCATATCTAAAGAGCAATTCCAAACCCCGTTCACAATGTTACTAGAGAAGATCGTGACGAAGACAAACATTGACTTAAATGTGGCACCGTCGCAGACTCATTCTGTTAGGAATATCTTTTATTATTTTTTTATCAATCACCATTTGACTTATCTTTAGTACAGAAAGGTGACTAGTACTCTCGGTTCACTTGAACATTGTAAAGAGGAAATCACTTAGTATGT
>JAYMSP010007167.1:0-10380 GCA_036897095.1 Plantago elongata
ATGGAGTATGGAATTATGTATATTTAGATTTTAAATTATGAAATTGATTTTTTTTAAAAATTTATTTATCGGATACGGATATCCGTCGGATTTATCCGTTATCCGGCGGATTTATTCGTATCCAATCCGCTCGGAACGGATTGGATAACGGATGGACTATTTTCCATCCGTTTGACTGGATATCCGGTCAAACGGATGCGGATTGATCCGTATCCGTCCGTTGCGCAGCTCTATTATGTATGGTCTCATGTTTGTGAAATTTAGTTGATAGTTGTTCATGCATTAGTTTGTGAATTTTTTTCGAGCATGCTAAATTTATCCTGTGTAATTTCAATCTAATGAATATTTATGTTTAATTTTTTTATATTTTTGGAGTGGACATATAATAACGTAATAAGGAGAAAAATACATGTAGAAATGATTGGGAAGGAACAAAAATAAATAAATAAGATAGAAAATAAAATCAAGATGATTATTTAGAAGTTTTTTTAGTCCTTACGTAGATATATCCCGAATCTCCGAAAAGTATTAATATTAAATATAATATATTTATAATATTAATTATAAGCTAGTATTTTAGAAGGATCAGTTAAACTTAGATTCTTTCTGAATATAAAGTAGGTAGATCTTAGGTTCTAAATAATCATCTTGAAAAAAAAATTTCATTTATCCCAATTATTTATTTATATTCCTTCTCAATCACAAACTAATGCAGAAATAACTATCAACTGCATTTCACAAACAAGAGAAGATACGTAAATTACGTGTAAAAATTAAATTGGGGTTATCCAGGACTAAAAATACATAAAGTGAGAATATTCGTTATTGGTAAATTATATTTTATTTTTTTCTTTATTTTTTATTTCACTTTTATCTTTTAATTTTTAAGCTACATAGATTAAATATTGTTGAACAAGTGTTTTCCATACAAATATTTTGGTGGAAAAAGTTATTTTGCCATTACATTTGAAGTTAGAATGATGTTTGCCAACGTTACACTACTTTGTGAATCAAATTTGCCAAACACGTATATTTAAAGCACTAAATTTATAAAAAATTTAAACTATGTACTCTGCGTGCCAACTATATATAGTTAAGGTACTAAAGTTTCCATTTTCTCAAAAACCAACTCATTAGGGGCTCTCCAAATTCCCCAAAGAACACAGTGCCACACTGCGAACCAAATCTGTCTATGCTTCAGCTCGATGGAAGAAAAAAAAACTAGACATGGCATCTATCATACTTTCGCCACTAAAATCATCAAGTCCCAGCCACACTTGAATTTTATACTAAACCGATTTTGCAAAGTCACAATTCACAAATAAATACAACAATGGTTCCTCTACATTTGCCTCGCATAATTTGCAAGCCACACTCGCCGTTTCATACAGAATGCCATGTTTCAGGTTCGGAAGACATGCTAATCGATTATGACAACCTCGCCAAATAAAAGCATTCAATTTTTGTGGAATTCCTGACAACCATACTTGCTTTTCCCAGCAAAAGGATGTTTGCACCAAATCTGGCTTCCACCTGGTATTAAACTTTGGGATCACCAAATTCTTTCCTAAATTAAAATTGTTTTGGGCTAATTAAGCTACGCTTTAAGCCATTTCTTTCAATTCACTATTTAGTAAAATCTACACATATTATATTATAAAAACAAGTTACTATTCTTTTCAATTTGTACTAGTACTAACCGCCACGATATATGTTACTTTTTTTTAACAATAAATAAAAACAGAATATAAAATAAATTAATCGAAACATAAATTAATGAAACTTACGTGTAAACAACGTTGGTCATGGTATCGTTGAGTAAATCATGGTTCATCAAATATTATATCAATGAGTTTTCTTATACTAACTATAGAAAAATGAAAATTTACAACTCATCATGACTAAGTTTTTATGTCGGGTCCTATAAAAATTAAAAATAATATGAAAAATTTAAAAATATACAATACAATCAATGTATAGGGTTTGTTTCCAACACCCCTGCTGTGGTATTTGGTCACCCCACCCCAATGCTCACAAAAATTATTATAGAAACACATTTCAAATGTTACGATTATTTTTCTCTTCCCACCCAACCCCTTATGAAAACCAAGAAAACAAAGAGAGAATTGAAGAGAGATTTTCTGTTGAAATATCTCCTAGCAATCTTCCTTCCTATTTTCCAACAAACATAGAGGTGGTATGTAGTCACCTCCACAATACACATAAACATTATTATTTTAGAAACCTAATTAATTTATCATGCTATGGCAGATAATCTCTTAGAGGTCTCTTTGATCTTCCCTCTATGTTCTTGATCCATAACATGCGCTCTGAATCGGAGCATGTGCGAATTTACTTTTGTTATCACCCAAAAGGCCTCATACAATATGAGAGTGGTGGTCTCCATATATAATCATCATGCCTTTCACTCTAAACCGATGTGGGATGTTGGTTATTATAATCTACCCCTTAAATCCTTGATGTTCTAGTCGAGCTTCAGGGGTACAGTTTCTCCCGGACCAACCATCCGTGCAAGATTCTAGAGGTAGCTGTCGCATCCATACGGTATAACACTTTTTTCCGTATGACACTTAGTTCCTGCAATTCCGGCTAGTCCTACTTTGATACAATTTTTAACGACCCGACCACTAATGGATCGAGATCCGACACATTGTATCCAACAGGGTTACGCATAACTGTCCCACACACATCTCGTTGGCATGATATTGCCCACTCTGGACCGGAGCGTACGGATTTGCTTTTGGTATCACCAAAATGTCACATACCATATAAGAGTGGTGGTCTTCATATATACTTTTTATATCATGGTGCTCTACCCATAAACCATCCAATAATTAGTAACTAATACATGTTTAAAAAAAGTTTAATGCCTTGCGGTCGGTGTGTTTACTCATGGGTGCACTCCGGGTGATATATATGTTGGCCCAACTGTACCAACATATGCTCTTTTTAACGCATGCACTTTGACCTCACTTATGCACCAATTGATAAATTTTTCGTTGGTCTCCCATCGTATTACTTAATAACATGTACACTTAACTTTGAAATTCTTTTCAATAATCCTGAGAAGAATGTGCACTTTGTTGATATAGGTATGAATTTTAGCCACTTTAACTTTTAAGCTCCCTGAAACTTAATTTGAAATTTGGGGTGTTAAATCACCCCCTCTTCAACTGTGCGGCATCCCCGCCGTAGCTAGTTTCGGACCCACTAACCACCCATTTTCATATATTTTAACTGGATCTTATATATGAAGCCTTGTCTGGATAAAAATATTTGCCACTTGAATTTTGGAATGCATGGTTCAACTATGGTACCATTTGTAACACATAGATCACTAATTTATCGATGCCCAACCCTTTAGACTGATATGGTTATTTTGGTCTCCTTACGACATGGTATGTTTGCAAACCTTGTAGATCCCTGAAAACTCGATCAACTCAAATAATGAGTTATCTCATTCTTATAGTTGAGTTTAACCGTAGAATTAAGTTCCCAACTTGTAATTAAAAAAAGAATGAAAAGAATACAAAGAAAACAAAAATCTTAAAATTAAATTTCCATTATTCTTGGCATGTAACTCCATCCTTCTTAATTGGTGCCGTTTTGGATGAATCTTTCTAATAAACATCACGTTAGTTGTTTCTTAATTCAGTTTGGCGCCTCTTTGTCTTCTTTTCCTAATTGTTTTTATTTTTAAAATTCTTTTTGTTTATATAATAAAATATTTAATTTAAGGTTTTTTTTATAATTTTTAGAAATTTAATTTTCTTTTATTTTTTATTTTTGAATTATTATTTTTATTATTTGACCAATTAAATGATTTGGACTATAATGTGGCATGGTTGACTCGTTGACTCATATGTCGCGTCATCTTTTTCACTCAAAATTATTAATTTGTTTTTCTTACGGAACGACATATCATAGAGACATTAAACGATGCGTTGCGTCCACCCTTTGACTCAAACAGGATTAATGACGATTTTCTCCCTAAACGAGTGATTACTTGTTTATATACTCTGGCCGTCCTATTTTCTTAACTCCTCACCTCATAGTCATAGGCAACTTGGTGAAAGTCAATTCCATATTTCCATGCCATCAATACATGCATGTTGCTATGAATCAAATAAACTCACCACTAGTTAAGGAAAGTAAATCAATTCCATTGAAAACATTTTGATTTATGAGATGAATAATTTAATTTGATAAAATATAAAATTACAATTCATCTAAAACTCGAACTTATAAAGAGGTGCGGAACTTTTCAACAAGTGTATAATTAATATGGGTGGAATGTTGAGAGTGGGATAAGATCCAAAAACCTTCTAGGTTCTTTACTATGAAAGAATTCAATCTCATCTACAAACTCAAACTTGTAGAGAGTTGTGGAATCTAGTCATATATATTAATACTCCAAAACTCTTCATACTCGTGATCGATTTCAATTTTTTTGAAAAAGCCATTTGAGTGGAATTTTAATATGGAATATAATTTCATTTCATCTAAAAACTTGAACTTATAAACAATTGTGAAACTAATCCATTTATATCGATTTATATAACATAACTGATAACAAATGTCCGTCTCTAGACTCTAGATATATAAATCATCTGAGAGACATTTATATAAGTACCCAGACCGGTTGAGCTCATCTGATGGTCAACTGCTTGCCCATGTTCAGATCCAGATTGTATTATGGATCCAAATTGTATTATGGTCAACTTTTAATATTCTCAATAGCTTGCACATGTTATTGTATTATGGTCAACTTTTAATATTCTCAATAATCTCATATATTTTATATAAATATATGGGCTCGATACATCTTTAATTGATAAATTGTAATCTATCTTGTTTACTCATACAGAAGTAAAAGAATTGAAAAAATATGGAAGTATTCTTTATAGTGTTCATTGTCATCGCCTTATTCGTTGGGTCATTTATTCTCTGGGGTTTACTTTCAGGTTGCCATGGACATTCAGGGGATAAAGCAGGGGTGAATGTTCGCCGTTCAGGTGATCAAGTGGGAACGATTGATGGTGAAAACAACAGAACTGGTGGAATGGTTGTTCTAGGGATCCCGGTCTTTGTAACAACTGCGGGTGGAGCAAGTGGTGGAGCTGGTGGTACATGTGGACCAAGAGGAGATGGCGTTGGAGGTGGTACATGTGGGGCAAGTGGCGGTGGTGGTGGCAGTGGGGGTGGCAGTGGAGGCGGAGGTTGTTGATATTTGATAACTTTCATGAACAGAAAGATATTTGTATATTGAATTAAAGTTGAGAGAATACATAATGAATCAATGAATGAATGAAGAGGAAGAACACAGCTTATATAAGAAGCTGTTCTCTGTTCTAACTACCTAACTGCTGTAAACATAACCAACTAAGTGTACTACTGTCTCAGCATAATGTACAAGTCGTTTATGTAGTAATAGAAGAAACGTGTGAGAGAAATCATACTTCTTTCATTTCTTTATTTCAGCAGCCTGTTAGTTTCCTTCAGCTTCAGTTTTCTTCATTCTTCTTCAGTTTCCTTTCTTCTTTTCTTCAGCTTGTTTTATATCTTTACATCCCCTTCAAGATGAGAGTGAATATTCACCAATCCCAGCTTGGAGTGAAATTACTTAAACAACTGAGTAGGGAGAGGTTTTATTAGTATATCTGCAAGCTGATCTTGATTGGAGATGTGAACAAGTTTTATTGTTCCATCAGCAACCTTATTTCTAACCACATGGCAACCAATCTCTATATGTTTAGTCCTTTGATGTTGAACTTGATTGTGTGCCAAGTGATATGCTGACAAACTATCAGTGTAAAGAATTGCAGGTTGGGTATGAACAATGCATAAATCCTGAAGGAGATACTTTATCCACTGCACTTCACATGCTGCTGATGTTGCAGCTTTGTACTTAGCTTTAGTGCTTGATCTACTCACTGTAGTTTGTTTCTTGGATTTCCAAGATATCAAATAGTCCCCAACAAACATACTGTAGCCTGAGATACACCTGGTGTCTTGGCAAGCTGTCCGATCACTGTCAGTAAAGACTTTGAGCTGCAGTGAACTATGTGTTGAATAAAGTATACCTTGCCCAGGTGACTTCTTGATGTATTTTAGTACATGATGTGCAGCCTCCATGTGTTTATGAGTTGGACAACTCATAAACTGGCTTAAACTCTGCAATGCAAACGAAATATCAGGCCTTGTGATTGTCAAATAAAGCATCCTACCTACAAGTCTCCTATAGGATTGAGGATCTAAAAGGAGATCGCTTTCATCCTTAACCAGCCTTGTTTTAGCATCCAATGGAACCTCAGTTGATTTGGATGCCAAATAACCTGTGTCTATCAATAGATCAAGTGTATACTTCCTTTGACAGATAGAAATGCCTATGTCATTTCTAGCTATTTCGATGCCTAATATATATTTTAATTCACCTAAATCTTTGATGGTGAACTTTTGATCAAGATATGACTTAACTGATCTTATTTCATCCATGTCATTGCTTGCTAAAATAACATCATCCACATAAACTAAAAGTGCTGAAAAAGAATTATTATATGATTTGATAAAAAAGGAGATATCTGCAGAGGACTGTGTATAACCAATATCTATAAGAGACTTCTGCAGTTTAAAATACCATTGCCTGCTTGCTTGCTTCAGACCATACAAGCTCTTTACAAGTTTAGAAACCTTGTTACCTGCTTTTGTATAACCAGGTGGTGGTGTCATATATACTTCTTCATCAAGATCTCCATGCAAGAAAGCTGTATTAACATCTAACTGATGCAAATACCACCCTTTCACTGCAGCAATTGTTAAAATGCATCTAACTGTTGTTAGCTTAACAAATGGAGAAAAAGTATCAAAGTAATCTAAACCATTTTCCAGTGTATACTCTTTAGCTACAAGCCTAGCTTTATATCTTTCAATGGTACCATATGCATGAAATTTTATTTTATATACCCATTTATAGCCTATACAATGTTTATCTTCAGGTAAATCAACTAATTCCCATGTTTTTGTTCTTTCTAAAGCTTCAAGTTCATTATCCATTGCTTTAACCCATTCAGGATTTTTACATGCCTGTTTGTAAGTTTTAGGTTCATCTACATTAGTAATAGCAGCAGTAAAACAATAATACTCATAAGATAACCTGTTAGTTGAAATATATTCATTTATAGGATACCTGACCACCATGGATTTTGTTGTAGTTGTTGTTGTATGATCAACTGAAGGAGTTAATCTATAATCATACAGTTTGAGATGAGAAGGCACATGTCTTTCCTTGTTGATCTCTCAAACTTCCTTCATTAGCTGATGTATCTTCAACTGAAAACTCTGAAGTGTTATGTTCTCCATTTATTTGTTGTTGTAACTCATGCAATTCCTCAATTTCAGCATTAACCATATAATTTTTTTGAGGTGTTTCTGATTGATTAATGTTTTCTACATTCACCTGTCTATTAGACTGAATGCAATCATCAGTAATTTCATAAACTTCATTAGCTGATAAAGGTTGAACATTGGTTTAAAAACACTGCTTTCTTCAGAATTTTTATGAAATGGAAAGTTATGTTCAATGAACTGAACATGTCTAGATATAAACACTTGTTTAGTGTAAAGGCCGCAAAGAAAATTCGGTACGTATTAATAAATTTCGTCAAAAATTAATTTCTGCATCTTGAATGAACGTAGAAATATTTGCGTCAATTTGAAAGGAAAAACGTCGCGCGAAACGTCACCAAAATAATAACGAGTAATAAAATAATAATAAAAATAATAAAATAAAATATTTATTTTATTTTTGCTATAGCTTAAGTTCGACTCAAGGATCGCACATGAATCGATTTTACATTTTTATGGAATTTATTTACGAGCCGTTCGGGATTCAGAAAATGCCAGGTGTATATGATGGTAAAATGACCATTATACCCTCACTTATCTTCCTCTTCTTTTTCAATCATGTTCCTTTTTCCGTCCATTCACGCAGTCTTTCTTCTCCTTTCCGTTCCAATCGGCGAATCAGCCATTGTTGCTTCTCCATGAAGATAAACTCCACCGATCAACCGCCTTCATCTTCGTATTAATCGTTCCTCCTCCCTTGCCTCTTCCCCATCTCGATTTCTCCATCTACCACCACCGACTTTCTTTCCCTCTGCCCCACTCCAACCGATCGGACTCCTCAAGTCGGATCCACCACCACCACTCAGACTTCTATCCACCACTGTCGCCAATCACCCTTCACCCGTGCCTTTCAGCCACGCTTCACGGGCTCCACCACCACCGCGCTTTCATTCATTACCTTGCCTTTCGATCACACTCATTCGCGAATTTTAGTGGTTTCACTCGTCCTTGGTTCTTGTCGAATTCGTCCGTGCTCTAGCCTGTTGCAATTTGCCTTTTTCCGGTAATTTTCTCTCTTTCTCGATCCGAATTTTGGGGATGGGTCTGTAATTTCTGTAATTTTTCTTGCCTAACTCGAGTTGGTCGAATTGATGTTTGATGTGTTGGTCCCGTGTTCATGTTCTTCTTCGGTGATCGACTGTGCACCAACCTGTGTGTTGAATCGTGTTTTGTTGAGCCGTGAGTCGTATCTAAGTTAGGTGTTTTGCTATTTATGAATGAATGGCTGATTCGTACATTGTATTCTGCGGTTGTGGTTGCGGTTGGCTTGTGTCGATCTGTGTAGTATGAATGGCGATATCGATGTGTGTCTGATGTTGTGCTCGACTGGGTGTGTGTGTCTGGTTACTGCTCGAGTCTGCTATGCTCTGTTCTTTGATTACGTGTGAACCTCGTAGGAGTGGTTGCTTTGTTATTGGGTCGAATGTATAGTCCGGCTATATGTTCTTTCTTATAATGCTTGACTGCTCATGCGCAGCTGTATGTGATATCTGAGTAGCATTGGATGTTTCAGAATGGTTTTGCTTTGTCTTTGGAGTTGGATAATCTTGGGTAGTGAATGATAAGAAAGTAAAACAGTCTCTTGTACAACTGATGTAGAACTTGATATTAAGACCAGCATTTAAATAGTCTATACATGGTCACTTGTGATTAGCAAACAGGTCAAGTCCATAGCTTCCAAAATGGTACTTAGTTCTAAAGAAGAAAAAAAATTACACATAGCATCAGTTTGTGCTTTCTCATCTGCTCCTTCCACAATAGCATGGCATCAGTTGTGCACTTAGAAATTGGGAACTTGTTAAATTGAATGGTATACACTAATGATGAGTTTATAGGAAGTGTTTGTATGTGCATGCACAATGATATAATAATTAGTGAATAATGGAGTAAATACAATATAATTTGTTTTGATTGCGTATTGATGTTGAAATTAACTTGACAACTTAAATGAATTTATGTGTATACCATAATAATATTGTATCTGATTAAATGTGTATGTAAGATTATGTAATAGTATAGAGTACTGATAAATAATGCAAGTAAACTATGATATGTGAATGATCTTGTGTAAATGTGTAGCGTCAGTGTGAGCATGCCATAATAATGAACTCAAGGAAGGTGTAAGGTATGGTCTAGTGGAATATTGACAATGCCGTTAGGGAGGTGTGTAATACTTGAGATGTTGCTTGCAATTATATGAGTAATTTATTCAAATGAATGTTGAGTTTGCTTATTGCGTGATTTAGTGACTTAGAATTGATTGACTGATTGTTGCAACTAAATTAACAAATGACAACGTGAATTACCTGCCTATTTGATTTGGTCTGTTATGAGTGTTGGGGTAGAATTTCGGGAGTTTTGATTAATTTTGGCATCAACATTAAGTAAGAATTGTCTATTGACCAAGAGTAGCGAAGCTGCGTAATCCGCGAGATATCGAAGGTGAGTGATGACTGGCTTTCGGCATCAGGCCCTGGGAACAACTAAAGTGCCTTCTTTACCTACTCCAAATTGCAGTGTTCATTTCTGTTCTTTATCTGTCTGTTTATCACTAATTTCGCTACGCGTTGATTCTGACTAACCCGACTCGAGTACTAATTGTGAGAAGCTAGTTACTAACGCGTATTGAATCGGAAATCCTGCTAGTGTCGTGCCTTTTATTGATCGTCATATTGCTAGTGTTTCTAACGCGTCTATTGAAATTGAACTCTTGCAAGTGTCTTGCCTCGCATATTGTCTTGTTCTTGCATTTCTGATCCTCATGCATGACATTGCATGAAAATGTTTTCTGAAAAGCAACATTCACTAGTGTTTTTTGAAAATTGAAATGGGGAAACCATATTGGTCGGCTCTGTCGACAAGTGTTATTGAGCTGGGTATATACCTTGCAGCAATGGCGCTGGGTGATGTCACTTGCAGCGTTAAGTGTTCGGGCTAGTGTTATTGTCGACTATT
>JAYMSP010007168.1:0-10378 GCA_036897095.1 Plantago elongata
TGGGAATTTATTTAGGAGCCGTTCAAGATCCAGAAGATGCCAGATAAATATACTAGTCAACAGACTAGTCTTCTTCCCAAAATATCAGTTTCTTTCCCCTTCTTTCTCCCCATTACCGTGCCAACCAAAGAAACCCCCAAATCGGTTCCATCTTCCCCGCCAGGCTCCGCGCCCAATCGCCACTCCCCGCGCCTCCGCGCCAATCGCCCATACCGGAACCGTTGGCACCGTGCCACGGCCCGTCTTATCCATGCAGATCGCGTGCCAAACCGGCGCCGTTCACCCGGGCCGCCTCGTCTCAAACTGCCACCTGAGCCGCCACACCGGACCGGTACATGCCTGACAACGCGTGTCCCGGCAGAGACCGCAGGGGCTCAGTGTGTTTGCGATCCCTGCGCGCCATTTCACCGTCCCCCAGCTATATATATCGGCACCAGTGTAACTTGGCTTCCCCTCTGAGAGCTACCCAAAAATTAGCTAACAATACTCATGTTTCAATTGCTTCTTCCCCTCTCCACTCTCTCAGCCGTTCTTCCCTCTCGCCGCTGCTACGCCATCGCCGCACCGCCATCTTCCTCGAACTCTGCACAAGCTCCGGTTAGTATGCATTTTCGTGAATTAAGTTAATTATTGAGGGCTAGGTAGTTTAACCACTGTAATTCGTTGTTAATTGAAGTGAAAACGGAAAGTTTATGTTGGTTAATGATATACTGAAGATTTTCTGTTGGTGGCATATTGTATTGCTATAGTTATTAGTCTAATGTAATGTTTGATAGTGGCTGAATATGAAACTCTTGATTAGTACTGTGACCCCTGTGGGTTGTATGTTGTAGAACTTAGTTGGTAAACACTGCAGTGGGTTGTTGGTGGGAGATGTATATCCTATTCGATTGGTATGAACGATGTTAGTATGGGTGCACGGGTTGATGTCCAGTTGGTTAACAGTAGGCTAAGTTATGGTGAATTGATTAAGGTAGGAACTGTAGTGACTGTTGATTGAGGATGTATGGTATGAAATTGTGGTTGGCTGGTGAAGTATACGTAGACTAAGTGTGAGTACTGTTAAACTAGGAATAAGGTTGATACGGCGGTTAGTGTTGTGTCAAGAGGCGTAATACGAAGCACATATTTCACTTCCTAATTACGACTAATAAAACAAGCAAGAGGGTACTAATGTGAAAATGAGTTACGAGCTTTGGCAGTGGTTAAACGGCAGTGTTATGATGATTGCAACTTCGAAAATAACAAGGGTCGTAGTATAACGAAAACCTGTAGTGGTAGAAGAATAGTGTGAGAATTGTTATGCATATGATAAAAATATAGGAGCACTAGCTAAACTAGTAAGGAAGATTAAGGGAAAATTCACACGAAGCTTGCGAAACTAGGAAGATGAGATAATTAATAGAAGAACTTTAGGAAACTTGCGAAGGTTGGGAGGTGCTAGACTAATATAATTACTCGGCTTAAGTAATCTTGATAAAAGAAAACCGGTTGTAGGAATATGATAATTGCAAACTAAACAACTGTTTGTGGCTATATACAAGGGTGAGAGATGATACCGTAGTAGGTGTGATGCATGATTAGTGGAATATTAAACGACGTCGTTGTAAAAAAAATGTATAATATACGGCGTTATGTCATATTAAAAAGAAGAGTAAAATTATAGACTTACAACTTCATATATAAGTTAAGGGACGTAGTCGATAATTGAAACTGCTAAGTTACTAGAAACTTGCGAAGTTAAGTAATACGCACTAATAGCGGATTTATACTAAGTAAAGAACCAGGAATAAATATTATATGACAGATGCATAAATAAACCACTTGAATACTTGTTGAAGATTAGAATTGTTTATTACTACTTAATTACATGTTTGTTTGACTTAATTGTTCTGAAAACTAGGGATAACAGTCGGGGAATTAATTAATTAAATTTAGTGTCAACGTTGAAGAAATTTTATCTGTTTATCAGGAGACATTGCGCTAGTTGATCGGCAAGAATCTGAAGGTGAATGATGACTGGCTTTCGGCGTAAGGCCATGGGAAAAACTAAAGTGTCATCTTCCCTTGTTTAAGTTCTAGTGTTCATTCTTGTTTCTTTATCTATCTACTTATCGTTACCTCCGCTACGCGATGACTCTGACTAACCCGACTCGAGTATTAACTGCGAGAATTTGGTTACTAATGCATCTATTGAGCTTAACTTCTGCAAGTGTCTTGCATCTGATTGATCGTCATACTGTTATTGTTTTCCAGTGAAAGTGCATTTGATCGTGTCCTGTTATCTTGCATGAACTACATTGCATGAAAATGATTTTCTGAAAAAGCAACCACTCACTATTGTTTTCTGAAAATTGAAATGGGGAAACCATATTGGTCGACACTGTCGACAAGTGTTATTGAAGCTGGGGTATATACCTTGCAGCAATGGCGCTAGGTGATGTCACCAGCAGCGTTAAGTGTTCGGGCTAGTGTTTAATTGTGGACTATTCAACGGTCCTTAATATGGATTGCGGTGGGTCGCTGCCCACCATTTCACCAGACGGTCCGCTTCCCCATGACCCCTAGAAACGACTCGTCGAAGGACGAAGATCCCGAGGAGAACCCCTGTTGGGTGGGTACATTTCAGATGGGAACGGGTCTACCTCTCGTTGGTAGGAAAGTATGGGTAACTTTGTGTAACGGTAGTCTTAGTTCCATTTTAGGACTAACCGTAGTAGTATGTTGTTTATTATATTGTCTGCTATTTGTTGTTATCTGTTTGCGCATTATGTGTGGAAAAAAAATTGGTCACTGGATCAGTCGTAATGTATAGTTATGTGCGGTATTGAAAAAAGAACTGGGCACTTGGGCCAGTCGGGTTTAAGCATTTTAATGAAGGCTTTAGGTGTTAAATACGACCCCAATTTATGTACTATCATATTATTAGTAACCGATACCTTAGTTAAAGTAAGTAGAAACCTAAGTAATACCTCCTAAATAAGGAATGAAACTGGGATATGTGGGAAATATTTTGTAAACTTGCATACTTTAAGAAATTACCTAACTATCACTTATTATCGTATCTGCAATTGACCAAGTTATACGTTCTTCTCGCGTTTCTCCCTGTTAAGATGTCTGAATCTCACAGCTCCCATCAAGATGCGCAAGGTGAGGACGTTATTTCCCCACCGTTGTCGTCACCTAACTAGGAAGTGCCCCCTCAGACTCCCGAAATGGGAGGGAACGGAAACAGGGGGAGTATGCAGGAGATGTTATCTTTCTGGACTTTCCTCACCCAACAATGGCATAATCAATGACTTCTGGCTATTGCAGGCTAGTCATCAGCAGCACAAGGTGATGACCAAGTGTTGGAGCGCTTTCTTCGGTTTAATCCTCGGTGTTTTTTAGGGAAACCGATGATAAGAAAGCTGAGGAATTTTTGGCCAGGCTGGAAAAGATTTTCGAGGTATTGAGTTATACTGAAGAACAGAAAGTGAAGTACGCCACTTATCGACTGGAAGAGACCGCTAGGAACTGGTGCGTAATGGTTAACCGAAGGTGGAAACAGGAAGGCACCCCTATACCTGCACAAATTTCGTACAGGAGTTCAATGACAAATTTATACTCGAGGTGATCTAGAACACCCGAGAACGAGAGTTCGCGGAACTCATCCAGGGAAGTAGAAGTGTGAGTAGATACGAGGCGGAATTCTCTCGCCTAATTCAGTACGCTCCTCATTCTTGGAATGATGAGAAGCGGAAAATCCGAAAATTTGTGGAAGGTTTAAGGTTGGAACTGCGCCGACCCCTGGTGTCAGTAAGTAATGTCAACTATGTCAAAGCAGTGGAGAAAGTTCTATAAGTGGAAGCAGAATTTAAAGAAATAAAGAAGTTGGAGGAGAAATTCTAGAGAAACCGACCCAACAGTTCATCGGCAGTCAATAAACGCCCTATGGACACTGGATCTTCTGGACCAACAAGAGGGAACCCCCATCCACGGGTAGAACCTACCCGGCATAATCAACCATCGAGAGCACCCGCCTGCCCCTTCTGCGGGAAATCAGGCCATACAGAGGCAAGTTGCTGGTTTAAGAGCGGAAGGTGCCTGAAATGTGGAAGTGATTAGCACCAACTCCGAGAGTGCCCATCTGCTTCCTCGAGAAAATCGCGTCCCAGTGCTCCTGTCAACGCTAAACCTACCGGTCACTAAAATGTTCGACCTAGAGCATTTGTGATGACGGCAGAACCAGGGAGTCGTTCGGCGTTGAACGCCATTGAACGTACGATTTCTATTGCCTCCCTCCCTGGTATAGCTTTGTTTGATAGTGGAGCAACGCATTCTGTTATTGCAGCTCAATATGCTAGGAAGCTGAACATTACCCCTGCTAAGCTAGCATATTATTTCGATATTGAATCCCCCTTTGGCAGTAGTGTAATATCGGATAGGGTATACACTAACTGCGAGGTTGAGTATCTAGGTAGGAGCTATCCAGCCGATCTGATCGAGATACGGTTGGATACGCATGATTGGATATTGGGCATGGACTGGTTATATGTGCATCACGCCATCCTCGACTGCCGGAACCGTCAAATTTCTCTAGGAAAACCACTTGCACTAGATACCCCTACTCCCACTTGTACCCGAACAATCTTAGCCGCCAAGGCGAGCAAATGCCTAAAGCATGGGTGCAAAGCCTACCTTGCATATTTGATCAATCCCACATCTGATCAGACCAAAATAGAAAATGTCGATGTCGTGAAAGAATTTCTGGACGTATTCCCAGAAGAATTGAAAACGCTACTGCCGCATCGTGAAGTGTAGTTCGTTATTGAAACCCTTCCGGGAGCGGAACCTGTGTCCAGAACACCCTACCGAATGGCTCCAGCCGAACTACGGGAACTCAAGACGCAACTGCAAGAGCTACTTGAGAAAGGATTCATTCGCCCAAGTAGTTCCCCCTGGAGAGCCCCGGTATTGTTCGTCAAAAAGAAGGACGGTTCGCTGTGGATGTGCATAGACTACCGAAGATTAAACAACCTGACCGTCAAGAACAAGTACCCGCTACCCCACATTGACGAGCTGTTTGATTTATTACAAGGATCCACAGTTTATTCAAAACTGGATTTGAGACAAGGGTACTACCAACTGAGAGTTCGAGAAGAAGACATTCCAAAGACCGCCTTCAACACTCGATATGGGCACTTCGAATTTGTAGTAATGCCCTTCGATCTGACGAATGCCCCTGCATCCTTTATGGATTTGATGCATCGGACATTTCGACCCTTCTTGGACAAGTTTGTCGTCATTTTCATTGACGATATCTTGGTCTTTTTCAAGAATCGGGAGGAACATTCTGAACACTTGAGGTTGGTCCTTCAGACGCTGCAACAACAGAAGTTATATGCCAAATTCAACAAGTGTGAATTTTGGCCGTCTGAAGTTAAATTCTTGGGGCACAAGATATCGGGAGAAGGTCTGCAGGTTGATTCGAAAAAGATCGAGGCCATAATGACGTGGAAGCAACCTGAAACAGCTACCGAAGTCAGAAGCTTTCTGGGATTGGCCGGTTATTACCGACGGTTCATTCGAGATTTTTCGAAGATTGCAAATCCTCTGCATCTGCTCACTGCTAAAAATGCCAAATTTGAATGGACTGAAAAATGTGAAGCCAGCTTCCAAGAGCTGAAGAAGAGATTGACTCCGACCCCAATCTTGACCCTACCACAAGGCTCTGAAGACTTCATAGTCTACACTGATGCATCAAGAGAAAGATATGGTTGTGTGCTGACACAACGAGGGAAGGTTATCGCATATGCATCCCGAAGGTTGAAACTTCATGAGCAAAATTATCCGACCCATGATTTGGTACTGGGAGCCATTATCTTCGCATTAGCCAAGTGGAGGCACTACTTGTATGGTGCAACTTTCGAGATCGTCACAGATCACAAGAGCTTGAAATATCTTTTCACCCAAAATGAGCTCAATATGCGCCAACGAAGATGGATGGAATTTCTGGAATACTATGATTGTACGATTTCGTACCAGTCATGCAAGGCTAATGTCGTAGCAGATGCCTTAAGCCGAAAAGGGGACAGTACTCCAACGAAAGTTAACTTGGGAAGATTGCAATTGAAACCTAAACTAGGATACAACGGTTTGGCGATAAGATCAGATCTCTACGAACAGATTAAGGAATCTCAACCATCAGACCCAGCCTTTGCCACACTGTAGGCAGGAATTTAAGGTAAGAAATCTCTTCTGAATCTAGATGACGAAGGAGTGCTGAAATATAAGGATCGATTGTGGATTCCACGAGAATTGAGGAACCGAATCCTCAACGAAGGTCACCGGACTATCTACAACATCCATCCTGGAGGAAACAAAATGTACGCCAACCTTAAGGAGAAGTTCTGGTGGCATGGAATGAAACGAGATATCGCTGCTTATGTACAGAAGTGCCTAACCTCTCAAATGGTGAAAGCTGAGAATCAAAGGCCAGCAGGATTGCTACAACCTCTACCAATTCCCTGTTGGAAGTGGGATCAAATCACCATGGACTTCGTCACCGGATTTCCAAAAATCCACAGGTATGACAGCATTTGGGTAATAGTGGACAGATTAACTAAATATGCCCATTTCCTTCCGGTCGGATCACACTACAATGTGGAGAAACTGGTGGAACTCTATATACGAGAAATCATACGACTACATGGGATTTCCGCCAGTATATTGTCTGGCCGAGACCCAAAATTTACCTCGCGCTTATGGCAACCGTTGCAGGAAGGCCTCGGATCGCAACTAAAATTTAGCACTGCTGCTCACCCTACGGATGGACAATCAGAAAGGATAATCCGGTTCCTTGAAGACTTACTCTGATCATGCAGTATAGATTTTCCGGGAACCTGGATCAAGCACCTACCACTGATTGAATTCACCTACAACAACAGTTATCAGGCGTCTATCCAGATGGCGCCGTACGAGGCTCTCTACGGGCGAAAATGTCGATCGCCATTGGATGGGATATGGAGGATTGGAAAAATACTTCGACTAGAAAAACAAGTACTTTACATCCTAAGATGGTTCAAGAATCCATTGAAAAGGTGCAAATGATCCGGCAACGGATTAAAGCAGCTCAGGACAGGCAGAAGTCATACGCAGATCGTCGACGAAAACATCTAGAGTTTAAAGAAGGAGATCGTGTGTTCCTGAAAATTTCTCCGAGGAAAGGTATCAAATGTATTGGCAAAGGGGGAAAGTTAGCACCCCGGTACATCGGACCCTTGGAAATTACTCGGAGAATTGAACCGGTCGCGTATGAATTGGCACTGCCATTAACCCTCACCGGGATCCACAACGTCTTTCACATATCTCAACTCAAGAAATACCATCCGGATCCCGAACATATCCTCCAGCCTACGGATATCGGCCTTGAAGAGAACCTATCGTACGAGGAGAAACCCGTTCCAATTTTGGATACCCGAGTAAAGGAGCTCAGGAATAAGCAAATTCCTTTGGTTAAGATCCTATGGCAAAATCACGCTATAGAGGAAGCGACGTGGGAAAAGGAAGCTGACATGCGGGAAAAATACCCCTACTTATTCACCGAGGATAAGTCGAATTTGGAGGACCAAATTCCTTAAAGTGGGGGAGAGTGTAAAGGCCGCGAAAATTCGGTACGTATTAAAAAAATTTAAAAATTAAATTCTAGCATTTTAAATTGAAGTATGAATATCGGAGTGAAATTAAACCATTAATAGATGCGCGAAAACGTCAGAAAATTATTAACGAGTAATAAAATAATAATAAAATAATAATATTTATTTTACTTTTGGTAGGGCTTAAGTTCGACTCAAGTATCATCCAGGAATCGATTTCGTAATTTTCTGGAATTTATTTACGAGCCGTTCGAGATCCAGAAGATGCCAGATAAATATACTAGTCAACAGACCAGTCTTCTCCCCCAAATAATCGGTTCTTTCTCTTCTTCCTACCCACTCCCGTGCCAAACCACTAATTTCCAAAAATCGGTTCCATCATCTCCGTCCGGCTCCGCGCCCAGTCTCCACCCTCGCGCCCCCGCGCCGATTGGCCGTGCCGGAACCGTTGGCACCGTGCCACGGTCGTCCTCCCCAAGCCGATGTCGCGTCAAGACCGGCGCTGTTTCCGGTCGACTCCCCCCGCGAACCGCCACGCTCGAGCCGGAGCATGCGTGACGCTGCGTGGCTCGGCGGAAACACGCATGGCCTCCGCGTGTTGTCATCTCCGCGCGCCAATCCATAGTCCACCGGCTATATATATCAACGCCAGTGCCATTCGGCTTCCCACCGTGAGCTAGCAAGAATTGGCTAGACAGTACTCCAATTCAGATGTTCCTTTTCCCTCTCCACTCTCAGCCATTCTCCTCCCTCTCGGCCGCTGCTTCGCCACTACCGTCGCCTACCTTCTCACCGGAATTTCCTCCTCGCCAATCCGGTTAGTTTTGCTCGATTAATTCGTTTAATTATTGGGACGGGAATTGTATACTACAGTGTGTTAGCTGGACATAGAATTGGATATGTTGTTAATTTTAGAGTACTGTAGTTTGTGTTCGTAGGATAAGGAAGTTGGATGCCTTGTATACTGCAGTTTAGCAGAATTGATCGTTGTTAATTATTAGTACAGTGTTGTGGTGATTGGTGTATAACATAATATAGTAGGATGAATTGTTGATTATTTGGTGCTTAACTAGATTAGTTTGTGACGAACTGCTAAGATGGGAATAATATTAGTGAACTGTTGTGGCTGTATTTGATGATGTATAGTGTGGATTGGCTGGTATTCATGAGCAGGATAGTTGTAGGTACTATTGAAGTAGGAATGATAGTAGTAGACTGTATTGGCTGTTAATTGATGACGTTGTTGGTTGGCTGGATTCATAAGTAGACTAGTATGGACACTGTTGAGCTAGGCAAACTGCAGTGGCTGTTAATAGAAAAGATTGCGGGAATTTAATATTTCTTCTTTTTTGCAACTAGTATACTATGAACAGGGGATGGGTAAGGGTACTGTACAAGATGAGATGAGTGGTGCAATGCTTGAGGTGTAGGAAACTAAATTACAGTGGTATATTGATTGTGATAACTTAGCGAACGAGGAGACGTAGGCTAACGAATACATAGTAGTAAATGGATTGCGAAGGGGTTGTTAGGTGCGCATGATAATGGCAATAGCTAGTGTATATAAAACCAAATAGCAGTGTTATGTTGATGATTGCAACGTAGTGAATAAAAGGTCGTAAGATAATAAAAACATACAGTAGTAAACGGACGACGTGAAGATTATTATATTGCGTAGGATATAATCACTAGCTAAACTAGTAAGGAAAATTAATGTTGAAATTGCATAAAGCCTACGAAGTTAGGAAGAGGAGATAAGTGATGAAAGAATTATATGGAGTTTGCGGAACTAGAATGGTAGGCTAATGTAGCCCTTGAATTAATGATTTTGATGAATAAAAAAAACCGGATATAGGATATGATGCTTGTAGAATAAACTTTAAACCGTGATGGTGCACGATAAAAGCACAAATACTACATCATTTATAAAGCATTAAAATTAACAACTTACCACTGTATAAATGAGTTAGTCGAAGTAGTCAAGGATTGGAAATGCATGTTGTATAATTAGTTATTTGAAACTTGTGAAGATGAGTAGTATGCACTAATAATGGAATTATAAGAAGTAATCGACCAGAAATAAATATTGTATAACAGAAGCATAAATACATTGCTTGAGTAACTGTCAAAGATTAGAACTTGTTTATTACTACATGATTGCATGTTTAACTGATTTAGTTGTTCTGAGAGTTGGGGATAGCAGTTGGGGAATTATTTAATTAACTTTAGCATCGACGTTAAGGATTTTATCTGTTTATCAGGAGACGCTGAGCTAGCTGATCTGCAAGACCTTGAAGGTGAGTGATGACAAGCTTTCGGCGTCAGGCCCTGGGAAAAGCTAAAGTGCCACCTTTCCTTGTTTAAATTCCAGTGTTCATTTCTGTTTCTTTATCTGTCTGTCTAATGTTACCTCCGCTACGCGATACTCTGACTAACTCGATTCGAGTGCTAAATGCGAATATTTGGTTACTAATGCGTCTATTGAAATTGAACTCCTGCAAGCATCTTACATCTGATTGATCTTCCTAATGTTATTGTTTTCCAGTGAAAGGGCATTTGATCGTATCCTGTTATCTTGCATAAACTTCATTGCATGAAAGTGATGTTTGAAAGAGCAACCACTCACTATTGTTTTCTGAAAATTAAAATGGAGAAACCATATTGGTCGACGAGTGTTATTGAAGCTGGGGTATGTACCTTGCAGCAATGGCGCTGGGTGATGTCACCTGCAGCGTTAAGTG
>JAYMSP010007169.1:0-10377 GCA_036897095.1 Plantago elongata
AGTTTCTCATTGTCCACACTCACAAACTCTCTAGTTGTTGTAGGGGTGCCTTTACTCAAGGCCATGTACGGTGCCATGGCCGTGGACCCGTACATGGCCTTGAGTAATAGAGAGTTTGTAAGTGTGGACAATGAGAAACTCGTTATGGACCGGCTAGCTCCCTTTGCTACTCCACTTAGCCCAACAGGCCAGTACGAGGACTATGATCACTTTGGATATTAAATCTGCAGCCATGAATGGATAGTTCATGTTGAATGGATACACATGAGCCGCAAACTCAAATGTAAACGATAACATGGTGAAGTAGCATACAAAGCGGTTAACTGCTTCTGTCTGCTCTGGAGTGAACACGCGCCACCACTTCACTGACGCATAACCTAACAACAGGGCTACGTATAGTGGTGTCATTGCCTCCACCACTTTGTACACGTCCGCCCATCATATCATTTTTTATGTGCGATCCACCAAATGAACTGTTTTTCGTTTCTTTCGCCAGGAAGTTATGGACTAATGCATTAGAGAAAATGTGTGTATATATAGACATTGGTGGCTAAAGTTAACGATATTCGTATGTGGCTTAGAACTTGGAGGAGACAAAGCATCTTATATAACCTTATGATGAGTTGATGAAGTTTGCATGTAACCTAAGCTAACCTAACCACTGAGACCTACTTGTTTTCCCAGCAAGTACAACTCCTCATTGCTAGCTTCATCACACAAACAATAACAGTCCGTACTTTGTCCTATTACATGGCACCAATTGGTTTTCAATGGGACAGCGAAGACAGGAAGGAAGCTTTTATGAATAGGTTAGGTTCAATGTTGCAGTATATAACTCAGGTAAACTCAAACACATAGATGACGTCAAAATCCTCATCAAATAATTACATGGGTAGGTAGATTCACACATTGTGATAAGAAGATGATTAGATATGAATGCCTCATTAGATGACGTGCAGTTAACATACTCATATACTTGCAATGTGATCTAGTCAAACATACTCATGGGGTTCATATTCAGTCATAGGGTGATCATTACTCTAAGCCACCGTATTGGCTTCACTCTCCAATCAAAGCATGTTTATGCATAATATGCGATATATTTTAAGTTGTCAGTAAAGAAAGAGGTGCATATAAGTTTCAATAGCTTGCTCCTTGTATGTAAGTTCCACAAATCAAGTATAAAGTACCTCAATTGGGTTGCGCTTTGGATGTGGGTGGGGGGTTGTAAAATACTAAATTGCTTATTTATGTTAGCAAACAATAAATTTATATCAGGATTTGGTTGGTCATAAATGTAGAAAACCTAAAATCTAATGATTCCATTGTTCACAAGAAGCGAATCATTAAATGAATTCACACGACTCTCGTGTGTAAGCCAAACACGACATGGCACCCTCCTCGTAAAGACTAATTTAGAAATGAGACAGCAGCAGGTGAGGGAATAGTAGCTCAACGTGGATAAAAGTTTCTATGAAAGACAAAAGGGACATCCATGTAGATTTACACTTTCCCGTTTTCTGTCATCCGAATACAACAAACTAAATCTAGACCCATAAATACACAACATTTTTATTCCGGCTCACACCCCAGCATTAGTTAAAGAGAAATTCCGTGCCAGCCGAACTTAAGAGCAGAAGAAACAAACGCCAGACATGCAAAAGTGTCTAAACTCCACGAAAATGTGACCCAATGGCCAATAGTACCCAAAAGCACATGTTCAGATTCTATGAGATACTGGTGATATTCTACTTAGATATCAATCTGAAAATTCACAATGTTCATGAAATGTTGGAATGAAACCTACAAAATCATTTCCACATCACCACCGTCAAGAGTTCAAAACTAGCAAACTGAAGATCCCATATATCAAACACTAATTCCTCCGTAAAAACCCTACTTAATCAGTTAAATCTCACCAAAACTGGAAACTAAGACATCTATACACCATAACATATCCTTTAAGGCTCATCTTCAAATTTTAACAATTATGATTGACAATTGACAACATGTATTCTATCTGCTCACTTGTATTCTACCAAACTCAGAACTACTAAAATTCACCACCTAGAGCAACATAACAATGATAGTAAATACATAAACTAAGTAATAACTACAAATTAAGAAGAATGCATCCAGTACACAAAACAAGGAACATACATAAAGAAGTTAAGCAACCAACCTTGTACCGGGATCAACGACTTTAAGGGAGGAATTCTCGGGCACAACGACCTGCGAAACAGGGGTAGTCAAGGCCTTATGATGATCAGCCAAACTGTCCTCTCTAGCAAGAAACGCCACAATGTCAAAGGAATTGAGAATCCCAACAAATCTCTGCTGCCTAGTTTCAGCATTCTCAATGACAATCTTCTGAGACTTGTTCTTCCACACCGGAATTCCACCTTCTGTCGACTCACCGATGGCCCTAATGGCAGCTTCCACAGTCTCCGTTTCACAAAATTCCGACAGCTCGGGCTTACCGACAGTCAGATCTCCAACTACATGGTACAGAAAGAGCGTTGCCATCAACCGAAAAATCAAATCTTGGAATTGTTACAGAGATGAGAAAAGGTAAGCAGATAGATGAGGTTTGGTATGGTGAAATGGAATAGGAGGTCAATTGGGTGGCAATTGGCATTCTAATGTGTAACTGGTCACCACATGGTGCTGGCTATTATTAGAAGGATGAGAGACAAGAAGACCATGAAAGGGAAAGAAACCAGATTGGATTTAGGAATGAAATTTACTGTTTTGGGTAACAATGGATGGAATCAGGACTGGTTAATATTAATCGTAACAATTGTCGTAATTCACCGAACAGATAGATACCGGAGAGATTTAGGTAGTGATTGGTTTTGATTAAATATTGAATCTTCACTGTAGTACTGTTCACCTGAACTGATAGATGCAGGAGTTAGTGATCGGTAGAAGTGGATTTTGATAATTTAATGGCCTTTTTTTGAAGGAAATTGTAACTAATATTAACGAGATACGAGTCTAATAATACATAAAGAGCCTTTAGCTAATATATTTAAAAGTCATGCGGGACAAATATCCCAGATAAAATGAAATGATGTTACTTCCAATCTACTTGATGTGTTACCAAAAGTTTTATTACTTGCTTCTTTAGCTAAGCGATCTACTACTTCATTTTCTTCTCGATAGAAGAGATGTTCACATAGTCCATCTTGTGGAGCTTCATCCAAGCTTCGTCAAGCACGATATGCTTGTGGATGGTGGCTGCATTCTACCTGTTTAGACATGGAAGTAAAATTTTCGGTCAGTTTGTATTTCATTAGTAGTAATAAGGACTTGTTCACATAATGATAGACCAATTTAAGAGCCATAATTTCTGCCGCATTATGATCTTTGATAATTTAATGGCTGATCACGCTAAAATACATTGTTTGGTAGTAGAAATTGATTTTGAAACACACCTCAAAGCCCTGTAAATTCTGCGGGCTTGTGCTAAAAACACACTTCATTATGTATTCTTAAAACCTTCCTACCCCAGTAATCCCAAAGAAACTCATGGAATGTATTTTCCTCTACTATGCAAATTGTCCAAAATATCCTTAATTGAAGATTTAATAGAAATCGCTTAAGTCAGCACATTTACAGATTTATTAATTTTCTTTTGTTTACAATTGACATTCATAAATTAGGTAGTAGTATATCTTGTAGGTGAAATTTTTATTTTTCTGAGTGCATCACATATAGTTTCGTCAAACTATTTTTATCCGTTTCAATAAATTGGAGGTTACAATCAACATAGAAATAATTAATGTATGTCATGATTAGCATTTTAACTTAATTCATAATACCGTTTCAGATTAATTCATAATAAAAAGTACATATTTTATAACAAATATCATAGTGTTAGTAGATATAGTTATATATTAAAACGTGATAAGACACTATAAACGCGTACGAAAGGTAATATTATAGTGTTCTTGTGACATCTAGTTGTAATTAATGAAAACGCATATGAGGGTAATAGACATTGTTATTTCTAATAATGAATTTTCATTATTCTGAGTTGAATTAGTGTTTGACTAACTATCAATTCCTCCATTTTAATTTAATTGTAATCGATGGAGAAGAAATATTGATTATCTTAACTTTTTTATGAGTTTATTTTGTTTGATTAAATTGGGGTTTTAAACTTAATTAGAGAGGTAATGTTGCCTTTTTTTAATACATAATTAATTTTTTTGGATTAAATTAGGGTTTAAAACTTAATTAGAGAGGTAATGTTGCATTTTTTTAATATTAATTTAATTGTGTTGGATTGAATTAGAGCTTGTAATTTTATTGACTGAAACATATTGTTTTTTTGGTAATTAAAATTTAATATACAATTATTGATTTGATGCTATATCTTCGAAGATCTTGCTTTCACAATTTATGTCAGGTAATGCATTCAAAAGTGATGTGGGAAATTTGAAGGATCACCATGTAAAATGCGAAGAATAGTAAATTTAAGAAAATTAAATAACGAAGAATAGTAAATTTAATTCAAAATGCCTTATAATCAAATTGAAATAAAACACACTTAATAAATATATCCACCTTCATTTTTAGTGGTATTTCTGTCATTTCATAGTTTAAGTTATGTAAATATACCTTAAAACGCATTTTCATTATCCTACCAAGAAGTATATAGTGTTTCGTAATACATGGCAACACACGTATCCGAAACTCTACCAAACGACGTGTTTGGTGGTCAACATTTAAAAAATACACCATCAAATACATGCAGGCTTTTCCTTTTTTTTGGACCAAATAAATCACACTTCCTACCAATCAGTGCCTTACTGGGAGTTGTTTTTTTTTTAGACGGCTAAATTTTTTATTAAGTACAAGAGATGCTATCAATGAACAATTATAAATTGATCGAAACCTCTACACTACATTATCCACACAATGGAACAAGTTCTAGACCACAACTAAAGAGTCATCTAAAAACAAAAAAATACAACCAAAGTGTTACAAAAGACCAAATCATAGTGTCATGAAATGTCTCAAAGAACAAAACAATCAACTGGTTATGCACACTCCACCAGACTGATTCCCAACAACACGAGCAGTTACATAAGATCAACCGTCAATTCATGAAGTACATTGATAGTGTCTGTTTTACCGAAATTTACACTTTTGTGCGTGTTGGCTTGGTATATACGAATCCATCAATCCTCACGACTCAAAGGTCGATATTGAATAGTATCTAGACACGCCCAACACGACAACGGTGGTGACTAGCACCATAGATACACTCTTGATGATGTCGTGTAGAGGTTTCGATAGTAAACTCCTTCTACGTGTCATGTTCTTTTTTTAGAGGAACATGTTGGGCTTGTCCAGATACTATCCAATATTAGAAGTGTATCTATGGTGCTAGTCAACTGGCTTTATCTAAAAATTAGAATCGTAGTAGCTACTAATCTCAATGTAAATATCAATTTTACCGTGTGGATGATGTGGTGTAGAAGTTTTGATCCATTTGTAATTGTTCGTTGAGAGCATTTATTGCTTTTATTTTAATAAAAAATTTAGGCATTTTTAAAAATGGATATTCTATTATATATAAAATGGCTAACAAAATTTTCATTTATAGGAGTAGGTTGATGGTTGGTTTGGAAAAGTTGTAATCATATAGAATTTTGCTTGTGGATTGTATGAAGTTCCAACTTCCCAAGTTCATGTTTATAGGCTACTTAGTCAGGTTGAGTTGAATTTGAAAATTAGAATCGTAGTATCAAGTTGTGTTAGCAGAACTTTCACGGGGTGAAATTTTGAAAAATAAGTTAGTTTTGCATCATTTCCGATTAGGTTAAAAACGTTGAGAATAGTTCAATTGAAGTATACAATTTTTCCAATTAAATTATTTTTTACTGGGCATCTCTAAATCAAAAATACCAAAATAAAAATATGTTCTCTTCAATTAAACTCAATCATTTCAATTCAATTTAGATTAGATACGAAGAGAACATATTTTTATTTTGGTATTTTGCTTTAAAGATGCTTCCGAGCAAGACCAATAAAAAACAACTAACTTCAATTGAACTATTCTCAACGTTTTTAACCCAGTCAGAAATTATGCAAAACCAACTTCTTTTTCAAAATTTCATCCGTGCAAGTTACGCTAACACAACTAACTACTACGATTCTATTTTTCAAATTCAATTCAACTAGACTAAGTAGCCCATAGAACATGAACTTGGGAAGTTGGAACTCCATACAATCCACAAACAAAGTTCATACGAATAAACTTTTCCAAATAAACCATCAACCTACTCTAAAAAGTAAAGCTTTGGGTTGTAAATAGATACTTAAGTACATCTGTACATTTACTTAAGTTACTTAAACTTATTGGAGCAGAAGAACATCAACGAAATCGTAGCATAAAATGCTCGCCTGGTCAAGTGTCATGTTCCACATTGATGATATTAACTGATGTGTGGTGGTATAGCAGAAAATATCATTTTCAGTATACTAGGTGTAGGGGTTTCGATCCATTTGTAATTATTTGTGATGGATGATGTGGAGCTATTGAGGTTCTGTAGAGGTTTCAGACATGATAAAAAATTGAAATGGGTTTATCTCATTTTCAATGGAAGATTAGAGTTTCTAGAGGTTTGAATAAAGAGCTAAACGACAACAATAATGGAGAAATGGGTCACTAATTCAGCCAAAGGTTACTTGGATAAAGAGATGATTACTACTACCATTAGTGCAAGATGAAAGATGATATTGCAAGCAAATAATTGTGATTTTGTGGGTTCATGTCATTATGCATGAACAGAAGGAGGCTTGTCCTACAAATAGCATATACAACCTCAATATTAATGTCAATAAGAATTCACGTTTGATATTGCACATTACAATATACAAAAACATCATGAATAATACAACATGATACATATTATAAAACAAAGTTTAATCAACAATGTAACTTCATCATGTGTGGTACTATTGTGTAGAGTATTATTTAGTATGTGTTATCTTCAATTGAAAATTATCCAGTTCAGTTCAGTTCATTTTAATTGAAGAGAACACAGCTTTACACATTCATTTATCTATAACATTTTAAAAGAAAACTTATTTTAGCAATTTTAGGAGATGACATGTCAATCAATTATGTGGAATTGATGAGCATTCCTATTGGTCGTTAGAAATTTAAATTTGGTATGATGAATGTAGAACACTTTAATTTGTTAAGATCAAATGCACCATATAACTTTCATTACTTATTTTTAATTTCACATAATAAATAATTTATATTTAATTTCACATATATTTATTACAAAACTCCAGATTTTTTTTGAACATATATATATAAATTCACTACGAGAAGACGAATCCATAAACATCAAATATGAATATATTTTATTAATTAACTAAATCATTTATTTATTAGAATATTATTTTTATTAAATGAAAAAAATTGAAATAATAAAAAATTAAAACTAGAATATTTTTAAATAATAAAATAATTTTTCTTTATCAAAGATATCAATACTTATTTGAGTATACAATTATGAATACATCACATTAAATATTAGCAATAAACTGCGCATTGAATCAAATAAAAATCATTACCTTTTCAACATTTATGTGAATTCTAACACATTTTATATTTTTACTCAATATTTATTCAAATATTACCTCCTATTCTATCTTATATATTTACTATATAGGACATTTTTGTATTGAGTTTGACTTAATATATATTGAGTTTGTTACGATTTTGTAAACTTACTTTATTGGATTATTAATGCACTACTAATATACTCTAATTTTATTTTCGACTTTTTCATGATCATTGATTTTAACTATATTAATTTGGAAATATGTTCTACAAGTATTAGTTTTTTCAACAATAAGTACCCGGGTAATATAATTGTTCTATTATTAATGCATATAACAATATCTTCGCATTTACTCCAATGGGTTGGAAATAGACAATGAAATTAGTATATAAAAATGTCCTTATTCTTTAAGATGTGTGGCTAAAATGATCACAAAATTGAAACATTGTTGCCCAAATAAATACAAACTCCAAAAAATTTTCAATGTTACATATATGACACCGAACACGAAAGTGACAACATGATTAATGCTTTCACCGCAATTATTTTTAACTTTAACACTCAAAAAATACATCTTTCACATATTTTGTTTAAATTAAAAAAAATATTGGTATATATCATTTAGTACTCATTAGAATTACAGATGCTCGACGATAAATATATATTTTAATTACCGTAAAGCCAAACAATTCAGCTGGTGCGGAAACTAATTCTGCAACACTCATACAAAAATCATGGTGAAAGAGAACAATCCATTTGCAAAACTCTACAAGATGGTCATACATCACATCTCCCTTGATAATGCCCATGAGGTAGGCATTCGACTTATTGCATGACATATGGTGATGGACGAACTTACAATTTATCTTACATTAAAAGTGATTCCTTCGTAGAGGGTGATGAGTGATAAAACTTACATGCAAAAAATCATTTTATGCTTGAGAAACCTTCTTTTACAAATCCCCTACTTTTCGTCCATGTGGAAAACGGATAGTATCCTGATATTCATATAAGTATTGAGAGAAAGATGTCAAATTCTTTTCTAATGGAGTTCTTAGATTCCCGAATACAAGATAGGAAGAATGAAGGTCATCAACTCATACTTGACAAGACATCATTTACTACAATCAATTGTTGATTCTATATGAGATATTATATTTGGAGGATTTTGTGCTCTATTTTGATAGATATAAAAGATATGCGTTCTTCCAATGGCTTCCATCGGCATCATATTATTGCTACTTACAAGACTAGAATTGTTCATTCAAAATATTAAATACAATTGAATATACATTTATACTCGATATGCAGTAGTATTAAACTTGATTATGATGCAACGTGTCTACTCAAAGAAACAAAGCATATTTTATGGGACGAAACTAAAGTGATGAATATGCAGTGTATTGAAGATTTGAAGTGCTTGATATGAGTGCAAGGAATTTTATGCATCGACTAGCCACACCATTTGGAAGTTTGGTTATTATATTGGACATATACTTTAAACAAATACTGAAAGTGGTTCCGAGAGAGTCTAGATCTGACATTTTTAATGCAACAATATGCTCATCCAAAATATGTGATTCATGTGTGATCCTCAGACTTACAAAGAACATGCGACTTCAGGTAACTAAATATTTGTTCATTTATGGTATTTTTTATTTTAGTAATATATGTTTCTTTCTTTATATTATGTGAAGTGTGATTTGATTTTTCTTTTAGGCTGGTATATTAAAGTTGAGATTCATGAGATGGGATAATTCCCAAAGTGGATCCTAGTAGTTTGGTGTTAAGGCCGATGAGGCTGATATTATGTTGCAAGAAGACATTCTTCTTCAAGAAGTGTGTGATCATATTCCTACAAATATAGAAAACACATATCCTACTTGGATGCAAGAAGACATTCTTTTCCAAGAAGTGTGTGATCATATCCCTACAAATATAGAAATCACATATCCTACTTGGGAAGTAAGTTTGTACCTGATTCCAATATAACATGTATACTCAATAGAATGAACTTATTATAGAACGAGTCTATAGTTACCAAATTCAATGTTTTGAAGTGCATCATAGGAATTTTAGGTATGTCATGTATCGACTAGCCACACCATTCGATGATTTAGTTATTGTAATTGACGAAGAGTATAGATAGGTACCACAATTGATTCAGCGAGGGTGTAGATTTGACATTGTTAATGCGACAATCTATAACATATTAAAAGAAAAACCATTCTAGCAATTCTAGGGGGTGACATGTAATCAATTATGTGAAATTGATGAGCATTCCTATTGGTATGGTGAATGTGGAAAACTTTAATTTGTTAAGATCAAATGCACCTTATAACTCCCATGACTTATTTTTAGTAAGTTGACTCAATATATAATTTATATTGATGGAGAGTTTAGATATATAGGTACCACAATTAATTCAGCGAGGGTGTAGATTTGACGTTGTTAATGCGACAATATGCTCATTCAAAATATGAGATTCATCGTGTCATCATAGTTCAGAAGAGTATGTGATTACAGGTAACTAAGTATTTGTGAAAATCACTTATGATAATTTTAATTTTAGTAATAATACACATTGGAGACGGAGTTGTTGGCGTTGATAATGAGAGTAAGATGTATAAGAATCCCAAAGTACATTTTTACTCAAGATTGTGTGATTATATCCATACCATTGTCCCAAGCACATATGTATTCTAACCATGAGCATATATCTAATCCATATCTTGGTCCACATTATTTTCATACACATATTATTTTTACACCCACAAATGATATA
>JAYMSP010007170.1:0-10377 GCA_036897095.1 Plantago elongata
CCACCACCACGCCCATCTCGACCACCCCCACCATCTCCACCTCCACCAAATTCACCACCACCACCGTCTCCACCTCCGCCTCCACCTCCACCTGCCCCACGCCCTGGTCAATCTCCTTCACATTTCTAAACATTTTAACCACCACCACTACCTTCTCATTGATCCCCTTCACCACCTCTCCCTCACAATTTCCTCACCAAATTCATATACGATACAAATTAACCATGCATGTAAACCCCTATTGCAATAAAATCACAAGGAAACGACTTTCTATGCAATTTTACCTTTTGAAAAACAATATTATTCTTGGTACAAGTACTATAAATGAGTTCAACGATCAAACTATCATGTAACTTTTGAATAAATATGGTACTAGCTAGAAGTCAAATTTGAGGAGTCATATAGAGTAAAGGATACACAATGACAGTATATCATATGACATATGTAGTTGTATGGTTGTAACTTCACCCGGATATGTATAAATACAATACTTACCACCACTGGAATCAAGCTGCATATTTGATAATATTGGTACAATTAGACCATGCATGCACTAAACAAGATCATTTGTGTGCATATAAATTATTATTGTTCAGTCTACAACAACTTTCTCAACTTTATATAGTGTATATTCCAAAATTTGGAGCCAGGTCGATCAAAACAGTGCCATAAAACTAAACTTATGTTTGGTAAACACACATATTCAATCGAGGTAGAAACGAAAACTGGGTGTGGTCGTAACAACCCGTCTCCATAGCAACGAGTACATATTTTCATCGCATAAGATAAATTCATTGGAGCCGGGTTGGGCCCCCATAAGATATATTGGGCCAGTGGCTGCTAGCCCAATTACTAATACTTTTTTCTTTTTGGCATTTTTTAATTTATAATAGATGAATTATAAAATAATAAAATATAAAAGTCATACAACGACTTTACATTTTCGAGATCTATATATAGACACCCAACTTCACTCATTTCTCCACACTTCAACTTTCACTTCTTCCATCTTACATTCAAAATGCTTTAACTTCTTTGTGATGTTTATCCTACGTAAATGACATTTGTTACTCACAAAGAATCCATATTTGCAACCAAGCAAGGAGCCGTTAGGAAAAACAATGAGCATGCATTCGCATCTTCAGTCACGTTTGGACATCATCCACAACCCAGAATTGTCCCATACCATACCACTACTTGGTAAGATTATGAATACATGTATTTGTCTGCATACCATCATCGTTGATGATGTATCTCAACGTCAAGACTTACTGGAAGTATGTCAATAAATTCAACAGAGATACTATACTTGAAGTAGAAGACGAGATGTTTTAGGGCATTCGTTTCACACGTCGGCCATCAGTAATCAACTCCATCGAAGGATACATGGCGAATAGGCTAGATACGCACAATAAACTCATTTACAGAGGTATTTGTTCATAGTACCACTTGAAGGATGTAATTGTACATGTTGCTTGTTTTTCAGCTTACTATTGTATTTGTATCTTCTGCTATTTCAATTTGCTACTTGTATTGAATAAAAAACACCATTTCTCACTCCAAACAAAAAATAAATAAAACCGGCCTCCGCGGTCGCAACCTCGACCACAGCGGACATGGTCACCCTGCAGCAAGGCCAATTTCACGACCTTCATAGTGGATGATCCATTAGAGTTTAGGGTTAAAAAGAGATATTTCGATTGAATTTATTGGGTAAACAGTATAAAATACCCCTCAATTGTCATTTAGTAGCGTGAAATCTCCTCAATTATCAAAATTGCACCAAATCCACCCAATTCATATTAAACTATGCGCAAAATCCCCCGGTTGTCTAAGTTGACAGAGCGTTCATGCACGCGTCTTTATTGAGAATTGTTTAGTGTTTCTTCTTGTAAAATGTCTAAAATGACCCCTATGAAACTTGGAACAAGTTTTCTTTTTTTTAGACTTATTCTTCTTTCATTTTATTTTTTGCCTTTCGTAAATTTGTTTTGATTTCATAGAACCAATAGGCATTACTTTAGACAAGCTTGTTACTCTGACCAAACCATGATGTCTACTTGCAATTCCCCATTGATTAATGCCAGTAATACTGTGTTTGTAATTTTTATTTTTTGTCCAATTTTGGTACCTTATATATTTAATTTGTGCAATTTTAGTACTTCGTCGATTAAATTTGACCTAATTAATGTGCATTTACATGAATTAACAAAATTTTCATCAAAATGTCACGTGAATAACACACACTTTGAATTAAAAAATTATTAGAAAAAAATTAAAAGAAATTTTAATTTGAAAAATAACATAAAATTAAATAAATAAAAACAATTACAAAGCCTAATAATACAATTCCCGTTTATAAAACAAAACTCAAACACCTATTCTTTTCCAATTATTCCTAGAACCTTAGTCTACTTCTCCTACGCTAGATTATTTGTGAAATCAATTAATTTTGGGTAGAGAAAGTAGTGTTCTTAGAGTAATTGGAGAAGAATTGGCTCGTAGGTTTTGTTTTATAAAAAAGGTTTATATTAGAGTTTAACGATTCTTTTATTGAATGTTATGTTTATTATCGTATTAAAATTGATTTTTTAATTATTATTAATTTTTATTCAAACTATATGTTAATGTAAAATGTGTTAATTCAGGCTAATGCGCACTAGTTTAGGTCAAAAGTAACAGTTTATTCAATTTTGACATATGTAGTATTCAAATTGGTCAAAAAAAAAAATTATAAGTATCAAAATTGGATGGTCACGAGATAAGGTACATTTTTCTGTAATGACACAACTTAAGGTACCTATTTTGGATTTTTTCCCACAAAATCAACGGCATCGTCAACTTTGACTGATGAAGTACACAAATTGGACAAATGAAAAATATAAGGTACCAAGATCAGACGGTCACAAAATAAGGTATCTTTTTCGATAATGACACAACTTAAGGTAACTTTTTTGAATTTTCCCAATATATTAAGTGTATTCCAATCTTACACATTTCCCGCTGACACCATTAGGTCCAAATTAGCGGAATAGTAGTGAGGGTACGTAACGCTGAATTTATAAATTAGGGGAATTTGATGAGATTTTAATAATTGAAAGGATTTCACGTTTCTAATTGACAGTTGGGGGGTGTTTTCTATTGTTTACCCTGAATTTGTTCTTAGTGAAAAATGAAGTGGCATGCTGGAATTTGAGGGTGAACATGGGCTAGTAGTATATGAACAAAATTCCTTTGCAGTATGAACACTCTTTGTTCCTTTGAAAAGATTTTGAAGTGAACTTTGATTACATGCTCTGATGCTCATTCCAAATGAAGCTGACATAAACTGTGAGTCATAAACTCAACTATAACTACATAACGTATAATATCATGTTTTACTTTCTCCGCCTTATTTTCTGAATTTATTCTATGGAAATGTGCTTAATCCCTCATCAAGGCAACTTTTCATCGCTTGCTGTAATAACGACTAACTGTTCATTCGAACTTATGTTGGCCAGATCCAATTAACTGTTCATTCACTATGTAATTATCTCATGAACATTGGATAAAGCTTAGGTCAGCTTAAAAATTCATCAATATAAGACCTACTAATTCATACTCACAGTGGTAGAATCTTAAAAATAAATCTTATATCTTAATAGCGCAATTCTATTTTTAGGTCAGCTTCAAATTTTGATGAGTCATGATCTCCTTAAAACTCAAATTAAAAGAGAGTCCGTCTTGCAAAAGAACTCTTACATATTAAAGAGTCCTGAAAATCCCCTATAACATATAAACATAGACATTTTACCTTTAAAACTAGTTATAAAAATTCGCGGGTCAACCCGTCCGGATCTGGTTAACCCGCAAATTTTTATTTAACACAATCAGAAGCTTATCAATTCATCAAAATCCAAATATGTTGATTTTAACCTAAAATTGTCTAGTTTTATCATAAAATTGTCTATGTTTATCGTGAAATTGTCTATGTTTAACTTGAACATTAGTAACAACCTATTTATCCAAAAAATTCAATATTTAGAAAAATAAACTTGAAGGTCAATTTTATTTGTCAACAAATAAATTTCATTACACAAAATAATTTTAAAAAATCCACATCCTATAAACATACATGTCTTTCAAAAACATATTTAGTATATTTTCAAATCAACTTTCTTCACACTCTTGTTCGTCCATCCCTTCTCCTACAAGGTTTGTGACAAATCTTGTTCAGCCACCCTTTCTACTATCACATACAACAAATACATAAAAAATCATAGATAATTTATACAAGATACTAGTTAATTTATAGTAAAACATAGACAATTTATAAAAAAAAAACTCAACCAACAATAGTGAACATGGACAGTGTTTACTAAAACATAAACATAGATCATTTATACAAAAACTTAGATAATTTATCTTGAAACATAGACAATTTATATTAAAAAAATTTAACCAGTAACGACGAATGAAATAAAAAATTCTAATAAAACATGTATCATTTATACAAAACCTAGACAATTTATAGTAAAGCATAGACAATTTCTATAAGAACTAAATCAGTAGCAACGAACTAAATACACAACTTAATTTAAACCATTTCTACTAAAACATAGACCATTTGTACAAAAAAATAGACACTTCATGTAAATCATAGACAATTTATAAAAAAAAACTAAACCTTCAATAACAGAGAACTTAAACTAATACATCAACCATTTCCACTAAAATATAGACCATTTATTACAAAAAAAACTAAACCGTCAATAACAAATAAAATAGAAGATACATACTAAAAACTAGACAGTTTAATACAACATCACAACAGAATATCATAACGTGAAAACTAGATAAATATTGTTAAAAACTAGACAATATATATTAAAAACTAGACAATTTCTCATAAAAAAATTCTGAAAATTCGAAACAAACAAAAAACTTCCACAAAAAACATATACAGTGTACACGACCAGATAAAAAAGCTAAAAATCGTAAAAATTAAGCGATAACTGTTAAAAACTATAAATTTCACAAAAAGTTGTAAAAACATTAAAACTAGAAAATTTCTATTAAAACATAGGTCATCTATATAAAACACTAAACTATTTAAACATATAAACAGATTATACAAAACGATAAACCAGCAATTACGAATATCGACAAGTTCTTCTAAAACATAGATAATTTATATACAAAACTAGACAATTTATAGTAAAAATTTCACTAATCATAATATTGTACATTTCATATGAGTTCCAAAAAACACTACAAAGATATGCAAACAACTACATTAAACAAAATCAAATAGAGGTAACTAAGTAGTAGGCAAAGATGAGATTGAAAATCCACCGAACTCGATCACTAACTCACCAATTTCTGCAAATCCACCGATGATCTTGACATCGTCAAAGTCTATTCCGTTTATATGCTCTCCAACATCTCCTCCACCTCTGCTCTAGCCAATCGAGTCTCCGCCAAACTCCACTACCACCACTTCGATCTCGCTTAGTCGCGCGTCAATGACACACTCATCCTCATCGGCGCCCTCGTGGACCGCTCGAGTTGCATCGAAGGAGTTCAGAAATCGATCTCGTCTGGAGAATTCAAATCGGCATCGAGTTATCAGGTTGAGATAAATGGAGGTTAGGGTTTCGTTGAAAAATCTGGAGAGAAACCGTTTTGATGTAAAAGAAAGAGCTGAAAATAGTAAAATAAAAAGTGAAAAAAGCCTTTTATTGTTGATCCATATTCGGATTCTAGTAATTGACCCGCGAGAGGGATCCACGAAAATTGAAAATGGATCATTGTAAAATATAGACAATTTAGTATAAATTTAAGGGTCTTTCATAACTCTTCAAATGGAGTAGGACTTTTATAAGACTTAGTAATTAAAAGAATATTTTAGAACTTTTCATTTTAGGTAGTTTAAAGTTTTCAAAATAGTTCATCGAAAGTAAGAAGGGATCTTCTACGGTCAGGCAGGATTTCGCCCTGCCTGACAACATGAAATTAAAAATACACCATTAGATCTTTGATCTAACGGTCCATATTAAATCGCTCTGGGCGATAAGACGATCGCGTTTTTACAGCAAGGCGATCGCCCTTTTGCCTTTTGAATATTTAAATATAAAAAATATAAATATTAATAAAATACCGTATTTACCCTCAAAATAAAAAATAAAAAATATATTTATTTAATTAAATCTCACAAAATTATTATTTATTTTATTTATTTTTATTTTATTTTGATTTTGATTTTTTATATTATTATTATTAATTAATTGTTCCAAAATTAAAATGAAAAACTGTTGGACACACCAAGAATCAATCATGCACCACATCTCTTGCACCCGCATCACCTAACCACTTGGCCAACACATGTATCTGTTTGATTTTGTATAATTATCCTACTGTTTATTATATCTTCTTCTTTTCTATTATAACTACATATAACTACATACTCATTTGATCAAATTGTGTATATTGGAACGCATGACCCTAGTGAACATGCATTGAATCCTACATTGAATGTGTTAGTTACTCATGACTCACATAAAAATAATCACTACCATACACGAAAAGACATATAACATATTCATAAACTAAACTCCAACTCAAAATAATAGTTGACACAAAATTTACCCAATCTTGTAATAAAAATTAGTTAAAAATTGAAAAGCACGAATCCAATCGATTAAAATTAAGTAGAAAATGCTCCAATCAACAATCTATCATCAAAGTATAAGATAAATCAATTCAATTGACTCTTATAATATAAGTTGGTAAATTGCATTGGAAAGGTTCTAGGTTCCTTAACTTCAAGTACATGTATGATCCAGTTTCATTTGATACGTCGACGTGTTAAAATAATGATACATTTAGTAAGTAGAGTACTATTATATTGGAGCATTTTATTAATGCTCATAAAACTTAATTTTTAATTTTAATATCGAAATATTGTTAGAAAATCCCACTCTCAGGAGAAGGGCGTGTGGGCGCGTGTCTATATACATATTCCTTGATCTCTCTTTTTCCACCTTTTCACAAAATTCTGCCATCATCTCCTCTTCGAATCATCTTTCTCTCTTCCTCTTCGACTCATCTCCTCTGTCTTGTTCTTAATAATGATGATCCATCATATAGATATAGATTATGTGATATGAGACAGACCTTCGATCCACCATTAATGGCAGCGGGGTGGGGCTTCTGTGTTAGTTTCTCCATCTTCTCTATATAATTTCTGGTTCAATTAATCTTTCTTAGTGTTAAGGGATTTCATGTCGAAGGCAGCCATATAGAAATTGTGGGTTTTATTGTCATTTATTCTTCATGGAAAAGAGGTATGTTTTTTTGTATTTCATTCCTCAGATGCTTGGAGGAATTTCTTACTTTGTGTTGTTTCTTATCTTGGTAATTGTTAATATTGTGTGCAGTAGTACTATCTATTTGGTGGACTGCTTATCTAAATTATTGAGGTCTTGGAGATGCATATATCGACTTGGACTTTCTTATTGAAATTTCAGAAAAAATAGTTACCATTTGATAACAGAGACAACTCCTCCGGATGTTCTACTGCTCAGTGGTTGAAATGTGTTGATTTACATGAGTGGCTATTGAAGTGAAAATTGCATGTGTATTTCTCCGGATCTTCTACTGTACGTGTATGTGTATTGCAATGTTTTGTGGTATTTGATACCTGTTTTTAGTTATATGAAGAGTTCCACTGGTTTTGTTTTCATTTTGTTGATTTGTTTTGTTATGTATTGCGAATAACTTTTTTTATTTTTTTATATTTTGCCTAATTTCAAATAAGAATAATTTGAAAAAATATAAATGTAAAAAATATATAAAAATTACCAACGGATTCGTTCTTCGAGATCTACGAATAGAGACCACTCTCGATTATTTTTGGATCATTTTATCTCGAACTCATTTTCTCTCTCAATTAAACTTAATATTGTAAAACAACCTCTCAACATTCAATTTTATTAATTTCGACTTCTAAACACTATTATAATATATTAAATATATTTTTTAGCAAAATAAAAATATTTTTTTTTAATTTTAAACCTTAATAAATTATAAAACAACTTTAAAAAAAATGCAATTTCATTAATTTCAACATCTAAGCACTCTTATAACATGAATAATATGTAAATAAAAATTAGAAAATTTCATGACGTGGCGACGACGCGTCGTCGTACTTGTATCTTATGTGTGTATTCTTCAAAGTAGTATAATACTACAATACAAGGCGAGTGGGGAAACATCCAATTTTTCTCGATTTTCTCGTAAGTTGATACTTTTATGTGTAAAAAGGTGGGATTTCACTTCATAACCCCACTCTCAGCCCAGAAGCGCGTGAGATGAACGCATTCATTTTAACCATCGCTTCTATCTCTCGCTTCTCTCTCTCGATCGATCTTCTTCTTCTCCTTCTTTAGATCTTTCTTCTTCTTTCTCCACCTAAAATTTTATTTTCATCTCAACAACCCCTAAACAAATCTACTCATGGCCAACTGATGGAAATAACGTCGTAGAGGTGGAGGCGGAATAATCGGCGGCTGATCAAACTCGACATGGTCGAATCGTAGGAGGAGGAGGCGGAGTAATTGGGCGGCGGAATAATCGAGTGGTGGAGGCGGAATAATTGGCGGCGGATTCAAACTTTTAATTTGGTTAAGCTTTTTCAAAATAAATTTGTAATTTCCAGTTTATAAATAATCAAAACAATAATAAAAATAATTACAGTAAAATAGATTAAAACTAATTATCTATACTAAATTGGACTCTAATTCTTCATTAATTTGATCGCTTCCATCATCATCATTATAAAAGAAACCATTGCCTTGATAAAAAAAATTATTAGTCTGCATATACACAGAGAAGATTTAGATAAACAAAGAGGTATTTTCCTCGTTTTACCTTATGTTTTGTTAATATGGTGAACTTCCGTTTTGTCCTTGCCCTGCTGTAGGTGAACTTGAGCTTTGTCCTTTATATTGTTGGTTGATGGTATTCTGGATTGCATTAGAAACTTCTCAAGATTTACTACAAATTTCAAATGTAGTTCTGAAGCTGATATATGTAATCTTTAGTGTTATTAATTTCAATTATTAAGTGTTGAAGTTCGGAATGAGTGGAGAATAACTTAGAGAACTTGCTTGTGATTAATGTTAAATGTCTCCATTGTGAACACTTTGTTAATCCAATGTCTGAGTTAGAAATTATGTTATAATTATGATCTTTCTCCATGTGGATCTGCAAGGCTGCTTTGAAGACATTTCACATTAAGTTATTAGGTTTGGATTGCTTGCGGTAAAGATTAGTTTTTTAAGTTTGATTGTTACGGTTGGACCTTATAGAATCATAAACACTAAATTTACCATGTGGAGGAAGTGTATGAACATGTCGAGTTTGTTCCATACTCAGGGACATGGACATTTTCTTTGATATCACGCAACAGAAACACTTATAAGTCAGTTTTTAAAGAGTCATATGAGAGTGATGTCTGATAAGAATGGTATCGTTATAGCTTGGTGCAACATTATAGCTTGGTAGGAGAGAAATGTTTCTTAGTAAATGGTGCTAATTAAAGACCAGTAGAAGATTTTGACCCGTATTACCTCACCTTAAATGATGTAAATTGGTAAATGGTAGAAATACGATGTAAATGTAAATAGAATAAATTAAGACCGGAAGAAAATTTGGACCCGTATTACTATTCATATTTTTGTTTGCTAAATAGAGAAATATATTAGGCTTAATAGCCAGTGTCAAGACTCAAAATCGGGACTACAGATGTTGGTGGAGTAAGCCTGAACTTCTCATCAACATCAGAATGATAACCTAACGAAGCTAAATGATCGACACACAGATTTACATTCATCTCTACTTCTTTTATATCGATATCCCAAGGCATATGCAAAAGTTCCTTGAACTGGTTCACGATGGTTGATAACTCATCCGGTGGGTGATCTTGATCGGAGACCCACCCAAACTCGGAGTCTGTCTCAACGATAACCTGTGTATTCGCCTGTCCCAAGCAAGTTCCATGCCTCTTGTCAAGCTCCGCAACTCAGCCTCATTAACTGTAGAAGCAACCTCATTATATGGGTATTACTATTCATTACTTATGTCAATATATCTTAATTTTACTGAAATGACCTATCACTATCAAAACATTATGGAAGGAGTAGATTACGCATCACACGCGCCGCGTGTGACGCAAATTCTAGTATGCGCGCGCGCGCGCGCACACACACACACACACACACACACACATATATATATATATATATATATATATATATAAAAGCCATGTGATAAATTAACACGTCAAATTTTAAATTTAAATTCAATATATGGTTAAACCAACATTAAACATATTGT
>JAYMSP010007171.1:0-10373 GCA_036897095.1 Plantago elongata
CGCCCGCGCTCACCCCCTACAACAAATCACCAGATTCTGAAATTTGATTTTTCAATGTACGAAAATCAGATATGAAAATATGAGATCGAAAAATCAATGAAAAACAATGATAAAAGGTCAAAATTCACCTTCAAATGATTTTAACGAATAAAGCAAGATGAATTTGTTGATTTAAACATTATAGCAATTAGATATGAAAATTCGATGGAAATCCGGCAAGATTCTGTAGAAATCCGGCAAAACGAGAGAGAGGGGGGGGGGAGGGGGGGAGAAATTAATCGATATATTGAGCACCACAATCCTTCGGCGGTCTTTAATTATTCTAATCGATTCTTTATTGTAAAAATCTAATTTTCATATGTATTAAAAAAATTTTACCTTTTACTATACTTACTTTAATATTGTAATATTTTTCATCTTTTTCATTTCTTTATTGTCTTTCAGGATGCTAATAAAGTTTTCCAAGAAGTATACTGTTAGATTAATTGTGAATTAGGCTCAAAGAATTGTAATCCACACAAACTAAAAGCTCTCACAAAATTTATAAACAGGGAACGGAGAAAGTCACTTGTGTAGGATCAGGATATGTTGTTTAGACTAAAACTAATCGAAAGTAAATTAACTGTTAATGACTGGTTCCTAACACGGTTTGAGTAATGTAGCGATTGATGATGTCTCTCTTAATTATCATTACTCCCTTTTTTCATGCAAAAGTATCATGGCTGGACTCTCATTTTGGGAAAGTGATTAATGCTAGTATATCATCTTTACACCAAGCTCGTCACTATAAATGTTGTACACGTATGGGATTAGACGTTTACCATATATCCATATTATGTTTAAAAACCAGTTGGTAAGTTAATTGTTAATTGATTGTATAGATGATTATTTATTATATTTATCGAGTTGTTTAGTAGATTAAAGTGATGATGAACCCATGGAACAAAGAAAAGTTCGGTAATATTGGCTACGGAAGAGGAAACTAAAGAATCGATTGAATGGCATACAAAGAGCACTAGCCATCTCCCCTAGTTCGTTTCTTGCCAGTCTAGAGAAGGAACTCAAGAGAGTATATAATTTAGTTCTAAAGCAGGAGGAAATTTTGTGGTTCCAGAAGTCGCTGGTTAAATGGATTGCGGAAGAAGACTCAAACACCAAGTTTTTCCATCAATCTACACTAGCTCGTAGAAGTAATAACCGAATCCTCTCCTTGCAAATTGATGACGAGTGGATTGATAATCAGCAGCTTTTACAAGAGCATGGAAGAAACTATTTGTAGTCCATCTTTGCCCCTCCAATTCGAGCAAGAAGAGCAGCCAGGGGCTTGGAAGTTTCCGCATTACAGACCAGATTAACGCCCCATGAACATGACTCCCTAGCTAGAATACCGGATGTTGATGAAATAAGGCGAACGGTCTGAGCTACCCATCCCACCAAAGCACCTGGACCCGATGGCCTACAAGGATTTTTTTATCAAAAGTGCTGGGAATCGGTGGGGAGCTCGGTCATTCAGTTCATCCAGAATGCCTTCACCGTGGGGTCCCTTGATGCCGGAGTGTGTGATGCGTTTGTGTATTTAATTCCGAAGAACTCGAAGCCCAGCAGAATTTCCGAGTTCAGACCAATTTCTTTGTGTAACGTGTTATCTAAATTGGTCACTAAATGCATCACGTTGAGGTTACGGGGTATTATGCCGGATTTGATCTCTCTTACACAATCAAGTTTTATTCAGGGTCGTAGTATGCAAGACAACATTATGGTGATGCTATAAATACTCCACTCTCTTCAAGGAAAGAAGAAGAATAAAGTTTGTTGTATGGTAATGAAGCTCGATCTGGAAAAAGCTTATGACAGAGTTAGCTGGACCTTCCTAGAGGATACACTTCGGGTATTTAACTTTCCTGCTAATTTGATTAAACCAATCATATTATGTGTTAGAAATGCTAGGTCTCAGATTCTTTGGAATGGCGAACCCTTGGCATCTTTCCAGGATACATGTGGCCTTCAGCAGGGTGATCCTCTCTCCCGTACCTATTTGTGTTATGCATGGAACAGTTATCCTGTATGATCAATGAGAAGGTGAATCGGAACAAGTGGAAACCCATAAAGCCGTGTATGGGGGGGCCACCTTTTCACATATATTCTTTGCAGATGATTTGATATTGATGAGCAAAGCTGACACCCAAAATGCGAGAGTGATCAAAGCCGTGTTGAATGAGTTTGGTAGCAAGTCGGGTTTACACTTAAACCTGAAAAAATCTAAAGTGTTCTTTTCAAACACTGGAGAAGCAGCCTTGAAACGAGCAATTACGACTATTCTTGGGTTCGATCAAATCCACAGCCTGGGGAAGTATATGGGAATCTCACTCCGGCATGGCAGACAAACTAGAGTAGAAACAGGAGCGATTATTGATAAAGTCATAACACGTTTTGCAGGGTGGAAGAAAGAATTTCTTTCAACTGCCATAGAGAAACTTTAATCCAAGATGTGACTTCTGCGGTCCCTCTGTATAACATGCAATCTGGATGGACACTGGAACATGTTTGCGATAGACTCGACAAGCTTAATCGGGACTTCCTCTGGTCGAATGATGTATCCCAACGCAAAACTCACCTGATTGGCTGGAAGCAGGTTGTGAAACCAAAAACAGAAGGAGGTCTAGGTTTTAGGGAAGCACGATTAAACAATAAGGCAATGCTCTCGAAAATAGTGTGGAAAACGGCAAGGTAGGAGAAGATGGTCTGGGTGGAGCTTGTTAATGCAAAATATTTGAAGGTAAGAGCATCCTTCACTATACATCAAAACCCGCTGACAGCCTGGGTTGGAAAGCAGTGGTAAAGTGTGCCCAAGATTTGAATTCTAGCTTCATGTGGAAACTTGAAATGGGACTCAAATTCACTTCTTTCTAGACAACTGATTTAATGGTAAATGTTTAAGGAACGAAGTTCCTCAGGTTGATAAACGAGATCTGGACACAAGGCTAAATCAAGTTGTTTCGTCGACTAGTGACTGGGACTTCTCGGCCCTGTTTACCCAGCTACCACCAGCCCTGCGTACGGATCTACAGAGTGTAGGCATCAGACTTGTTATGGAAGCGGATGTGCTGCTATGGAATGAATCAACATCCGACATTTTTACCTGCCTGTCTGCATACCATAAGCTAAGCAGCCAATAGAACACTATTGCACAGGGGAATCGGGCAGCACTAACTGGAAACAACTATGGAAGACTAAGTTACCAAACAAATTTAAACACTACCTCTGGTTAGCAATTCAAGATATACTTATGACTAACGCATTGCGGTTTACTCGACAAATGACTCACGATCCTTCGTGTGACTTATGACATGGGATCAGTGAGGATGTCCTAAATATACTACGGAAATGCAAGGCTGCCACAACGAAATGGAAAGAAATATTATCACCACAAGAGCTGGCTGATTTCGACATGATTCATGATGGAAATTGGTTCGAAACGAACCTCCAATCTACATTTAAGACTCTGCTACATGTCGAAGCTTGTTGTCCAACACTGTTCCTCTCCATCATTTGGACAATCTGGAAGTCGCGCAATGCACGTATTTTTCGGGAAAATGCAGACTCCGTGCCACGATCCTATTCCTTATCAAGCAAATGAGTTGTGATCTTCAAATGAAAATGAACCCCGGGGAATTTAGATGATCTTACACGTGGAAAAAGACACCCGCTAATTTGTTCAAGCTAAACGTGGATGGAAGCTGACGTACTTCGACTAATGAAGGGGCTTGTGGATGTGTGTTGCGAGATGCAAAGGGCAAATGGGTTTGGGGTGCCTCAAGGAAAATTGCGACACCTACGGTGAATGAAACAAAGCTCCAAGGGATGGTGAAGGGACTGGTAATAGCTTGGCAGAGACGGACTCCAAAGACAATTGTAGAAACAGACTCTGAGATGGTGTTCGCTTGGGTTACAGACCTTGACCAGCCCTCGAGCAATCACAAGAGTCTTGTTGATCGATGCAAAGAGCTTATATGGATGCCTTGGGATATAGAAGTCAAGAAGATTAAGAGAAAGGCAAATGCATGTGCCGGTCATGTAGCAAATTTAGGCTACCATTTTGATGGAGAGGGGAAGTTTTAGCTATCCCCGTCAACATTTGTAATCCCGCTTTTGGGTTCTAACCTTGGCCATTAGTGCCTAAAATATTCTTTGCTTACCAAAAAATAAAATAAAGTGATGATGAACAAATAATTTGTTTAAATTTTATCAGATCAGTTAGTTTATAAGCTACGTATTGTAGACGCTCATAATCTACGATCGAATTTAGGTTGATGAATTGGGGGCACCGACAACCTGGAAGACAACAAGTAGCAAACGAAACGCAAAGTACCAAGGTGACACCGGTGTGGTGCCGACCGTATAGACTCCGAAGCTCAAGTTAGTAAGCTGATAGAAGATAAACAGAGTGATAAAGAGAAAAAAGGGGATGATGGAGGTCGACTTATCCTATTGACGGTTCGGCAGAGAGGGGATGGTTAGCGACGATAGGGCAGCTGATCGTGAGAGAGCCAGCTAACTAGTGGCCGTCGAAAGGAGAGGTGGCGGAAAGGTGATGGTTGGTCGCTTGGTGATTTGACTATCTGGCAGCCTGATCAACCGACTGACATCATGGTAGCTTGATAGACCGACTGGCAGCCTGGTAGCTTGATTGAGTTAGTGATTGATCGAGTGCTAGAGACGGAGGCTTCAGACTGATAGCTAGGGTTTTGTTAGTGATAATGAGATGATCCCTTTCTCCTTCTGTCTGCCTTCCTATATAAACCATCCAACCGTTAGAGTCCATACCCACCTCTCCTATATTTCGGGTCAGGAGTATCTTGGTGGGTTGACTAAGTCTAGTCGGTTGCCTACTGGCTGAATGAGTTAGTCACACAGCCTGTTAGGCTAATATGGTTAACCATGTGAAGTAGGTTGGTTAGCTTATCGACCACTTGAGTGGCTGATAGGGTTATACAAGCTAGCTGGGTCGCCAATCAGCTTGGATTCTGGTGAGGCCAAGCTAGCTAACATATTGCTTGGTTGAATGGATGACCTAACTGGGTAGGTCACCTTACCAGACTTCCGGGTCTAACTAATGTATGTAGCTAGCTAAGATGGACTTGTCAATAGACTTTCGATTGAGCCGTAGCCTTGATGGACCGGCTCGCTTGTCCAGTAGACAATAGAGAATTTTTTTGGCCAATACACGTATAAACTAAACGTTCATGTAACATGTTTTAGAATAAACTTACCATAATTATAAGTTGTCCTAAAATGCAGTGCAATCTTTATGTTTTTTGTTTTTGTGAACTTTATTCAAATTGAAAAGTCATGAGGTAGAAAGGTTACGTTATCTTCGAATTATTTTTTTTTTGTTTTTCAATACAACAGAAAATAACCAAAGCTAACTAGCTTCCACAGCTAACATACGATGAATTTCAGCAGGCGGAGAGACCCATAACTCATCCGTAGTAGCAGCTCAATAACTCATCTTGGCAAGAGTGTCGGCACAATTGTTGCACTCTCTTTCAATTCGAAGGAACTGAACGGTCCATGGCATGTGAAGAAGCCTCTTGCTCTTCAAATTAATTTAAATGAACCTGAATTAAATAAATTTAAAATTAATGAGTCTTTTGACGAAAATAACATGCATGGCCTAAGTGTTATACATCTAATATAATTGCCAGGAGACATTCAAGAGTTTGATTTTTCCAGGTTGCTTTTGACTATTTTATTTAGGGCATTTTCAGTGGAATTCTGTTTCAAGGCAAATTTATTAGCCCTACAAAGTTTTTCAATTTGAACTTTTCATAAACTTAAGCTACTAACTAGCTTGTAACTAGAATTGATCTTACAATTATTCCTATGTGCAATTTATATCGAAGTGTAATCATAATTGAATATGAATTGGATTGAATCAGTTTGTGAATATGAATCGGATTGAATCATTTTGTGGATATACAAAAAGGAAACACATAATTATGCGGAAAATGATTGAAGAATCAAAGGTTCGCCTTCCGAGAAGCGAACAAGGTTGCATATATTTTCGCTAGGCATGGCAGTAGCAGCGGTAGTAGTAGTACTAGTTTGGACCCCTCCTTACTAACTGATGTATCCCGTAGTTATATTATGAACATCAGGGATGTATGTCCGATGTGGATTTTGTCTGTTATCACATCGGATAGTTATGTTCAGACCCTTCGACTAGTTAACACCCGGACGGATAGTAGTTATGTACTTGGTACGGATGCTTAATTGATATATAACTAGTTTACTTTATAAAAAAAATAATAATTAAAATCCATCTTGAAGTGTGTAATCAGAGATAGACATATTGGTTTGGTTCATGGTTTATATAACCTTGTCGAGCCAGTTGTGGTTGGGTGATCTAGAGCTGTTCCACGGGTTATATTTTGTCCGGATAGAGTATATCTTATGCTTATTTTGTAACGTTCTATAATGATTTATAATATTTAGTTATGTAAAAATAAAATCATAACTTAGATATAGCTGGGAAGAGAATAATTTTGTATTTACATCTAGAAACAAAAAGTATGTATAAAGATATGGGATAGAAATACAAGTACGGGTGTTCATTATTCGGTTTGGATCGTCAAATGAATCGGAACCGGGCCGGATTATTCGGTTCAGGCTAGTTCGGAAAGTGCTAATCCGGTTCAGAACCGGATCCAAACCGGAATAAACGGTCCAAAAACGTATACATTCTGGATTGGTTTCTGGTCCATGAATATATATAATTTGGTTGGTCTAGTACAGTTTCAGGTTGGTTTTGGATCCACGAACACCCCTAATTACAAAGGTGGGCATAGAAGGAAATATATAACGCTATTAATTTTTTTTTTTAAAATAAAAATATTTAATATGTGATTTTTTAATAATTTAAGAATTCGGCCATTGACACTGAAATAATTTTAGTATATAGGTTGTCTTAAGAAGGAATTATATGTGAAAATAACCAGTTACGAACCTCATCTCAAATCGAATTGTTAATTTATATCTAATTGCTTCACACATGCAATGTTGACAATCAAGCAACATTTCATTAATGCCACTACTTTACATATGATCAGCACAGTTCAACTTTTCTCCCTAATAATTGACTTCAAATCGAGAGATAATGTTATGGCTACATTTGATTCATAACTCTTTTCCATAAAAAGGAGCAAGGCTGAAATCATGCAAGATCAGTTGTCCTGTCGATTGAACTATCTATTGTATTTCAGTATGTTGCTTGATTCATCTGACCACAAAGTGCATTTGTGACTGCAATTAATCGGGTTATATGTGCGCTAGATCGAAGTCATAAGGTTTATAACTTTAATTTATATATACTTGGTGTAATATAATGTATCATAGGTTACAAGTGTAAAATGATTTTCATCTAGTATTTTAGTTTATTTAGTCAATTTATATATATATGAAAAATGGTAGTCTAATTCAAATAAGAAATATGCCACACATATAAAATTTAAGGTGACAATTTCAAATCAAATAAAATTAACTTTTTCACAAGAAAATGTAGAATTTTTTAGGACATCTAATGAAAAACTACTTTTTACTACAAAAGGTCTATTTTTAGTTATGTAACTTACGTACGATTGTGATCATCAGACCCGACTATGAACATGAGCCGTAAGCCCACTCGCCTAGGGCCACATTTTTATAGGGGCCCCAACCCAAATTTTAGGGGCCCAAGTCCAAAAAACAAAAAAGAATTAAATTAATCAGTATATTCTTTATTCTTGTTTATCTACATAGTTCATCATTTAATATTTTTTAGATTTGCTCACCTCTAATTTCTTCAACATAAATCACAGTTCACTTCTTATTTATTTCTTCATCTTAAATTCTTCGAAATACTCCAATTTCAATTCTACTTGGATTTACTTCTAATTGTTGGGAATTGAGATTCTTCGGAGTGGACTTTGAATTTCTCTAATATTTGTATCTGCTCAATCTTATTTTTTCTTTTGAATTTTTACTTGACGTTGCATTTATATGTTCTTGCATAGATAAAGAATTACCTTTCTTTAATTGAAGTATATATGTAATCAGTAGAATACAATGTTTGAAGATAGTATTGAATTAGCTTATTAGTTGAAGACAACCCTTGATTAATTCTTAGATATTCTTTATCTTAGCCAAAAAAATTTATATTTTCGATAATTTTAGAATCTATTTGCACGTTTCATAATTCCATACATAGAAGTGCATTTTACTTTTAAGAGTTGTTTGGTTTACACTAGAAATCACTAGAAAGTTTATTAATTCAAAGACATTTTTATAATAAATTTCATTACCTATTGCTAGTTTGATTGCACTTTGTAATTATTTTCTTGGTCACTTGAAAATATTTATTAGAGTAAGACTACAAAAGAAAATTATTTTATATACTGCATTAAAATATTATAGGCCTCGTTTAAAAATTTTGTGCTGGGCCCCCAAAATTTAGAAGACGATCCTGGTGATCATGACCAACACTTCCAGCTATTTTAATAGGAGTACTACATTTTAGGGATTTGAAAATTGAGTCATGTAGTTAGAGAGTTTTCTTTTTAAGATAAATGTATTTAGGGAGTTGATTCTAATTAAATGTAGAATAAAGGTGTTTTCAATAGATAATAACAAACTAAAGGTTGCCTATTTTCTTTACGAATATCGCATTAGCCAGAAACAAGTTAAATCTATTTATATAGGTTCGTACCGGTGAATTTACAAATCGATCATACCTACTTTTAGAACCTAAAAACGTGTAGATGTACCTACAAGAGTCAAGTAAGTCTCTTTTCATTTTAACTAAAATTTAATAAACTGAAGTATAGTATAAAACATAACTAAGCATAGCTAAACAGAATTGAATAAGTTTTCAGATAAAATGAACAGAGCCTGAATGGTTATAAGTAGGATAAAATCTATATATATAATAAAAGTGGAAAAAATATTCGAAGAACCATACCACAAAGGTCAAAAAATTTTATGTGACAATTAAAAACTAAATAAAATGATTTTTTTTCCAATTTAATTCTTGGGTGAAAATTCGGACATGTAATAAAAAAAATTCCCTATTTTTACTACAACAATCCTATTTTTAGCCAGACAAAGAAAACAAATGTTTCCAGCATAACTAACCATCTACATAATCGATATATTAGGTTATTTTAGGTTTCGATTAATTTGGTTAGTAGAATTTTATTAACTAATTCAGATTGTTGATTTTATAATTTGTTGTATACAATCGGTTCCTACATTTTAGCTTTATCATAATCTAATTGAAATAGTCTACAACAAATTTATTTGATAACTAAATAACCTCATCGTCTATTCTGAACGGTTAGGGATAAGTCCTCCAGCAAAAAATACAACTAAGTTATTTTGATTTCAAAATTAAAATCACTTGATTTTAGGAGACAATCTATATATTTCTCTCAACAATATTCATATCACGGATTATAATTTATAACCAGCAAAACCGAGAAACACAATCACCAAAATAGAGAATGTTGTTTCCAAATTAGATAACAAAGCTCCGATCTCCATTTTAAAATTAAACCCAAATTGTATATTGAGAGGATTCGCAAATTGCAAGTGGGTCAAGCGATCGATGGGAGGTGAAACTCAGCGTCGATGGGAGCTGTCTAACGGAGCAGAATTTGTCACAATTGGTCATGTACTCCGGGATGATTCTGGGAACTGGATTTTAAGTTTCTCTGCAACTAGAGAGGGCAGCAACCAACTATGAATGACATGAAAATTGATAGCTTATTGAAAGGGTAGGAATCGGCTTGGAATGGAAAAGTACCGAAACAATAGGTAGACTGTGTATTCCTGGCTAACTGATGAAGAAATTAAGCCCACCAATTGAGATGATAGCCAGAGTAAACAAGTGCAAAGAGCATCTTCGAAATTTAATTGATCATGTAGCTAGCATCTTCCGAGGTAATTTACCGTATTTTGTCAATGCTAATATGTTCGTGACTCATGTCTTATGTAGTAAAATCTTTCTGAATTTTATATAATGTTTGCATATCACAAACAAAATCAAAGTGTTCATGTGGTGACTCTTGGGAAACGATTTTCTTGTTATTGAATATTGATAACTTGGTTCATAAATGTTAGAATATATGACCGGGATAAGTACTGCAAACGCGTTTCCAACGATGTTGTCATGTTATTGAATATTGATAACTTGGTTCGTAGATGTTAGAATATATGACCGGGATAAGTACTGCAAACGCGTTTCCAACGATGTTGTCTATTGATGTTGAGTCAACACCGTTGTCAACACTGACCAGAACAGATTATGAAAAACGCAAACTAATTTAAAACAGTAAAAA
>JAYMSP010007172.1:0-10370 GCA_036897095.1 Plantago elongata
ACTATAGTTGACCTGTACTTAGGATACACCACCTGTTGTGACTTAACATTTTATTGCTCCAATTGCTGATTTATACTATCCACCTCCTGCTATTATCGCCGGGTGGAATACCTGCAGCGATCCTGTCCTGTTCCCGTTTGCGGTTTCCCTACTATTCAAAAATAACTGCCTGATCAGCAAGTGTGTTGGTTACTATACTGTTGCATTTCATACGCATATTCATGCATGCTTGACTGTCCTCACTGAGTCCTAGTGACTGAAACTCTCCCTGTTTCCAATATTTTGCTTTCCCAGATTTTGAGCACGACGACAGGACTGGGTAGAACCGACCGACGGACTTGATCAGTCTCCGCTGCTAGAATCTTAAGTTTAAATGTGTGTTTCTGTTTTATGTTTTAAATTATTCGGTACATATGGTTTGTAACGGATAATATTTTGATGTTTTAATAATAAATATGAATTTGGAATATTTGGCACAACCCTTGACGTCTGAACCAGATACCGGGCCGTTACACGATGTTGATGTAGGTGATCAACCGTTGAAAACAGTAGGTGCAGGTGGCAGTAGCGGAATCGGGATTATGATAGTGCAACAAGTATCAAACGTCCCATTGGTTGTGAGAAGGCCAAGAAGTTGGCTAAGAATGCCACTTCCAGTAACTCTTCCATGGATGCCTTCGGCGAGGGAATAACCGGCTTCAGTGAGAATTATCCCCGATTCCTTGAAGTTGAAAAAACAAAAGTTGGAGCTTGCTCGCGAGAACATGGAGCGTAAGGCAAAAGCGAAGATGATGGACACGTACTTGGCACTTGTAGGAAACTACGCCAACTTGCCCGACGAGGCTAAAGCACACGTAGATGCACTTGGCAAACAACTATTTGGATCCAGCTAATGGCGAAGGATCGCTTCTGTAGTGTGTCGAGTTTGTATTTTTTACCTTCTACAGTTTCTTTGTATTTTACTTTCCATCATGTGGCCAGTTTGTAATTTACTTTTCAAAGTGTGCCTAGTTTGTAATTTTAAATTTTGAATTTGAATTTTAAATTTTGAATTTTGAATTTGAATTTGAATTTTGAATTTAAAAATAATTTTAAAAAATGACGTGGCATTCACGACGTGACGACAACGCGTCACCACTGCAGCAAAAACGCACGACGACGCGTCGTCGCGCGTCACCATTGGAGATGGTCTAATACCACCTCCATCAATGTATCAGTTGGGTTTCCATATTAACTGATGGAGGTCATATCTCCGATTAAACGCACAACATATTAACCGGACATCACCTGTGAGGCACACCCAGGTTAAATTAGGACTGTACAAAAATTACATCTCAGAACATGAAATCCAAATATAACGCATATGCAACAACAATGTACTCACAACTGATGACAATTTGACCGAAGACGGAAGATGTTTTTCTATCCATGATGACTAGATCAAAATTTAATTTCAATTTGAGTTGTCCCATGTCCATGCCACTTTCGGAGCTTAAGGACTTCCGCGAAGCTAGCTTGAACTACATTGAGTTCTGATCGTGACTCTCCGGGATATGAATTCTCAACGAGATGGAAAACAACTTATTTGTAAGAGTTTCTCATAAACTTAAGATAGTAACCAATATAAACTGTATTGATTAACGTCAAACAAATTGAGAAGAATTACAATATGACAAGTGAGTAAAGAGATGAAGAGAGCTAGATTATATAGGTACTACTATGACTAATATAACCGCCTAGGTATAAGTCATAAAGCTTGATGTACAGTCTGGTAAAAGGCGCCTTATTATTTACACAATAATAGTATATGCCTTGCTTTCTTTTATTGTGTGTTTGTTGTTTAGCTGCAAACTTGCTCCACTGAGCATTAATTTCATCGAAACAATATATTGTACCGATACTGCCTAATCGGTTCACTTCGTATAAGAAGGATCCGTCGATAAATACCGTAGTTTAGCAAGACAACTTGCTTCAAAAAGACCAACTCGGTTCGAAGCAAGCAGTGTCTCCTCGAGGACATGCCAGAGAAGCCTCCATATGAGGGTACCACATTTCTTATTCCTTGCTCCTTGGTCTATTGGCACAACCTATAAGTACATACTCCCTAGATGTCATGCGATACACATTTATATATTATCCATCACCTATGTTGAATATCACACTGAAACACCTCTAAGACACCACTCCGTTGTGAGTCCAATCAGATTTCGCCTTGACCAATAGCAAGCCGGAAAAAACATCTATCCTTCTACCTATCTTACTGTCAGAAACACGACCATACAAGGATTTGAGGATCTAACAAATGAATCTTCAGAAACTATGAAGGATTTAAACATGACATTATTATGTACATAACCTTATTCGCACAAACTATGAAGGATTTAAATATGACATTATTATGTACATAACCTTATTCGCACCCCACGAATTAAATCAGGGTTAACATAAATGATACACAAATTTTATTGACAAATGTATATAATTGGATTCGCTTTAAATTGATGTAATTGAAGAACATCTTTTCCGAGAGTTTATACTTTGAGGAGTGTGTATGAGGTCATAACCTATAATTCTTTGGTTCCTTTGTACTGGTATGGATGGGTGGTTTTTCTCAAACAACATCAAACTTAGTCACTGAACATGGAAAAAAGTTGACAGAATCAAATCATATTAGAAGGATTTGATTGATTAGGAATTGAGCAATCTCTGCTTTTACTAATTGTAAACTTTGTGTAATTGGATAGGTGCTTCTCTAGCTTAAGAGCTTTCTCATAGCAAATGCTTCTATGTTGATCTTTTACATGGTACCAACGCGGGTTTAATAACCTTGGGCCTTCTCGGCCATTAAAGCTTTGCTTTCTTCTATTTCTTTGTTTTTCGTTTTATGATTTCAGTTTTAAAACAAAAACCTTCCAGATCTCAACTTTTTGTTGCTTATCTAATTCTCTTGTACTTTTCACTCATGGCTGAATCTAATACCGTGGATAATGGAACTGGTGATGAAATCCCTGCACCTATCGTGCCGGTTGATATCACAAATCCATATAGTGTTTATTTTTTTAGTTCTACTAATAACTCAACTGCTGTGGTGATTAATCCACCGTTAGATGGCAACAACTACCATAATTGGAAGCATATGTACACTTTACAATTGTTTGTGAGGAATAAAAGGGATTTCGTTGATGGATCCCAGCCTCAACCAGACACGGCAGACCCTCGTTATCTTCCATGGGTTCGTTGTAACAACTTGGTCCTCACTTGGATCATTTACTCAGTTTCTAATGAAATAGCTTCTAACATTCGATATGTTAGCTCGGCCAAAGAGGCTTGGGATAAACTAAAGATCCGTTATGTTGAGCCGGACAATGTTAGAATTTTTCAAATTCAACAAGAAATAAGTCTTATCATGCAAGGAACAAGTATTGTTAGTGAATACTTCACTAAACTTGGAGGTATGCTTGAAGAAATGAAAAACTACATGCCACCTTTGGGCTGTGTTTGTGGAGAGTGTGTGTGTGATACTATGCATGACCACAACTATAACTATAATGTAGATCAAGTCTTTCAATTTTAATGGGCTTGAATAATGCTTATGAACATGTAAGGAGTCAGATTTTGCTCATGGAGCCGACTCCGAGTCTCGATAAGGCTTACTCTATGGTCCTTCAAGAAGAAAGACAGAGTGTGACAAGGAATAACATGGACACTGGTTCAGAATCTTCTGTAATGGTTGTAGGCAATAAAAGAAAGGGCCACTTAGACTTGCACTCAATGCAAGAAAACAGGTCATATTGCTGAAAATTGTATGAAATGTGACTTTTGCAAAAGAACAGGTCATCTTGAGAAAATCTGCTACATGAAGAATGGATATCCACCTGATTATAAATTTGGAAAAGATGATAGTAGGGGACAACAAAGGTCTCTATCTCATGTCACTAACCATGAGGAGGTAGATGACATGGAACTTATTCCTGCACAATGGAGACAAATCAAGAGGATCATCACAAATCCTAAAATGAATGTCGTAGGCTCCTCTAGCCAGACAAACTTGGAGTTTGCAGGTAACCATATCTTTAATATATTTTCAGCAAACTTACACTCATGGAGAATAGATTCGGGCGCTTCCAATCATGTCATTTTCTCTCCCTCACTTTATACTCATAATATGAGACCAGTGATTTCTATTGTGCAATTACCCAACCACATACATATTAGAGTTTCTCATATTGGTGATATAAAATTAACTCAAGATGTTATTCTCACAAAATTACTATGTGTTCCAAGTTTCAAAGTGAACTTAATTTCTGTGAGTAGACTAGTTATGGACAATGATATTCAATTGATTTTTTCTAAGAATTCTTGTGAAATGCATATTCTCTCCTCATTGACGAAGATTGGAAGAATCAGAACTAAGCAGGGGCTATATTTTTTGGACATCAATTTTCCTTCAATCAATATTCACATCAATCAGTGTGCTTGGCTAAATAAAGACCTTTGGCACTTTCGGCTAGGTCATCTTCCCAATGAAAGAGTCAAGTACATTGAGCAATTTTTCCCTATTGTAAAGAGCACTGATTTGTTATATTGTGATATTTGTAATAAGTCCAAACACAAGTGTAGCTCCTTTGATATTAATGAAAGTCTTTTTAGTTCTCATATTTTTTATTTAATTCATTGCGATGTATGGGGTCCTTTTTCCAAATGTTCCTTACAAAATCATCGTTTTTTTCTAACCATTGTCGATGATTGCTCAAGATTGACATGGAATTTTACTCAAACACAAGTCTGATGTATCACAGGTCTTGAAAATTTTCATCCACATGGTTCAAAAGCAATTTGATGCTTCAGTTAAGATGATCGGTACTGACAATGGATTGGAGTTCAAAATGGATGATTATTATGCACAACACGGCATAATATATCAAACAACTTGTGTATACACGCCTCAACAAAATGGCGTTGTTGAAAGAAAACATCAATCTCTTCTCAACATAGCAAGAGCTCTTTTATTTCAAGCTCACCTACCCTTACGTTTTTGGGGAGATGTTGTACTCACAGCTGCATACTTGGTGAATTGAACTCCTAGTACTATCCTACAAAATAAAACCCCTTATGAAATTTTGTTTAATAAACAACCAACCTTCAATCATATTCGCACTTTTGGTTGTCTAGCATATGGAAAAATTGTAAAGGAACTTAATCAAAACTTCAGTAGCAGATCACACAAATCTGTTTTTCTTGGTTATCCTGCCAACGTTAAAGGATATAAGCTTTATGATCTTGATAATAATTTTGTTTACATCTCAAAAGATGTCATTTTTCATGAATCTGAATTCCCATTTCAAAAGGATGGTGTTTCTGTTCCACCCGATGTCACAGTCGTGAATCCATCAATTCCACCTGATTTGGTGTTTGTACAACCTCCTCCTAATAAGTCTTCAACATAAACTTCAGCTGAAAACATTGATGTTTCGGATGATGTGTCAGCCAACGTTTCAGACGATGTTTCTGCCAATGTTGCAGAAAATATTTCGGTTGATCTTGCTGATGCAAACACATCAGATGTTCAAACTGATACTTTATCTTCACCATCATCTATTCCTCCTGCATCTCCTTCTAATTCTACTATACCTCTGCCTTTTCGCAGGATTACACACACTACTAGCATGCCTTCACACTTGAAAGAATATCATTGTGAACTCATGAAAAAGGGATCTTGAGGCACAAAACTTCATTTTAGCACCAGTCATCCTCTATCTAATTTTCTTACATATGATCGACTCTCTGATGCACAACGAACTTATTTCCTAATTTTGTCCACAATTCATGAACCATGATCTTTCTACGAGGCAATGCAGTTTCCTCATTTGAAACAGGCCATTCAAGATGAAATTTCATACCTTGGAAGCTAATAAGACATGGGTCATCACTTCTTTACCCAAAGGACATCAACCAATTGGTTGGCGTTTTGTTTTTGAAATCAAACTAAAGGTCGATGGTAGTATTGAGAAATACAAAGACCGATTTGTGGCACAAGGATTCACTCAACAATTTGGGTTTGATTATAGTGAAACATTTAGCCCCGTTGCTAAATTGACAACAATTCGAATTTTTCTTGCACTCGCTGCTCAAAATCAATGGCATCTTACACAATTAGATGTTCATAATGCGTTTCTTAATGGTGACCTTGAGGAAGACATCTACATGAAATTACCTCCAGGCTTCACCATTAAGGGGGAATCAGATAAGAATTATGCGACGTCAACCATGAAAGTTTGCAAATTGCAAAAATCATTATATTGTTTGAAGCATGCTTCCCGACAATGGAATTTGAAAATGACACAGTTTCTGACCGGCATAGGTTTCAGTCAGTCCAAGCATGATTACTCCTTATTTATAAAAAGGACATCAAATATATATATCGCTCACTTAGTATATGTGGACGACATATTACTAGGAGGGACAAATGTTGTTCAAGTAGAGAAGATCAAGCTACTGTTAAAGGAATAATTTAAAATCAGAGATTTGGGCCAACCAAAATACTTTCTTGGAGTAGAGATTTCAAGATCAAACAAATGTATATATTTGTGTCAACGAAAATATGCTCTTGAGATAATTGAGGAAAACGTTCTACTGGGATGTAAACCTCTCATGACTCCTATAGAGCAGAATCACATATTAAGCAAAGAAAAGGGAGAACCACTCAAGGACTCAACAAACTACAGATAGATTGTAGGTAAGTTAATATATTTAACTTTTACAAGGCCAGACATTAGCTACGGAGTTAATGTTTTGAGTCAATATATGCAAACACCTATAGAAGAACATTTACAAGCTGCTTATAGAGTCATTAAATATTTGAAAAGGAATCCAGGTCAAGGAATTTTATTATCATCTAAACGAAACACGAATCTTCTGCATATTCAGATTCTGATTACACAGGATGCCCTGATACTAGAAGATCAATTACATGGTTTTGTGTTCTACTAGGAGAATCTCTTATAAGTTGGAAATCTAAGAAACAGACTGTGGTTAGTAGGTCCTCTACATAATCTGAATATAGGGCCATGGCACATACTGTTAGTGAAATCACTTGATAAAGTACCTATTGAAAGATTTTGGTTTCGAAGATAAGAGGACAACCAAGCTCTATTGTGATAATCAATCTGCTCTACATCTTACGAAGAATCTTGTTTTTCACGAAAGGACAAAGCACATCGAAGTCGATCAACATTTCATTTGGGATAAGATCTTAGAAGGATCAATTGAAGCTGCATATATTCATACAAATATGCAGTTGGCAGATATTTTCACAAAGGCGTTACCCTCGGAAAAGATACAAGAAATGATATTCAAGATGGGAGTAACAAACATTTACTCACATCTTGAGGGGAATCCCAAACAACATCAAAATTAGTCACTGAACATGGAAAGAAGTTCACAGAATCAAATCATATTAGAAGGGTTTGATTGATTGGAAATTGAGCAATCTCTGCTTTTACTAATTGTAAACTTTCTGTAATTAGATAGGTGCTTCTCTAGCTATATATAGGTTCTATTTACCACTACCTTTTCAGCTAGCTTTTCAGCTTAATGAGTATCTTTTAATAAAAAAGCTCGTTACGTGAACGCGCAACTTTTCAAACAAGCTAGATGGTTTGAGAAGCTAACGAAGTTAGCTTGTTGAAAAAAAAAAAGCTACCTAACCAACTACCAGCTAATTATTCAACTATCAGCTACCTTTTCAGCTACGAGTAAGTATAGTAAAAGGAGAGATTTTCCGAATCTATAGGAAAATCCGGTTTTATAATAATGAACCGACTAGTGACTTTTGCATAAACACCCCAAACAACAATAATTTCATACAAAAACCATAACATTCAACTATTTTTCTCTCTCTAAAAAACCCTAGAGAGAGAAACATATATTTCTTCTTTTCTTCTCTCTCTCCCTCCCTAACTATCCCTCCCAATATACACCAGTGACATTCGTGGGGGCGCCTCCTCCTTCGATGATGTTTGCGAGAATTATCTCCATCGAATTTCAACGATTTCGCCGGATTTCAAAGCGATTTCACCGGATTTACTCAAATCCATCAAAATTCAAGTGAATCGATCAATAGTTTTGTAGTTTTTATTGTTTTCTCATTTTTTATATTGATTCATGTTGCTTTTTTCGGTTTACATCTCATTCGAAAGTGAAAATCGACCTCTTATTTTTCGTTTTTCGATAATTTTGCAATCTGGTTTTCCAGATTTGAAACTAGATCTGAAATTTGTACATTTATTTAGCACATATGTTATCTGGTGTTTCGTTATGGTTTTAAGAAGCATTGATATATTAAGAACTGTTGTTATTGTTTTAAGACTCACCGTTGTACAGATTCATTTCGTTTTTTTCTCGTTAAAATCAACTAGCAGTGATATTTCACTTTTTATTTTTATTTTCAATGATTTTACAACATGTTGTTTCCAGATCTAAAATTCATACAAAAAAATCGAATCATTTTGTAATCATGTTATTTGGTGTTTTGTTAAGGATTTAAGTGGCATTCTTATGGTTTTAAAAGCTAGTGTTATGATTTCAAGCATCGTTGTAATGTTTTTAGTTTGTATTAAATATTTCTATCTATTATTGTTATAGTGAATCCGTTATATATTTAAATATGTAATTCTAGTTTTAATAAGCAATATAGTATTTTTAGCCCATTCTAAAATATTTAAGACTTGATTTTTTGTCCACACTTTGTTATAGTTTTATAATACATTGTTATTGATTTAAGCATCAATGTTACTATATTTAGTTTGTATTGCATATTCCTCCTATATTGTTGTTTTAAAAGTCATTATAATATATTTAAGATGCATTGTTATGGTTTAAAACTTCAATATTACTGATTTTAGCTTGTGTTGCATGTTCCTACATTGGTGTGGTTATAATAGTCGGTATTATTGATTTAAGAGAAATTATTATAGTTTTAACTATTGAAGTTATTATTTTTTGCTTATGTTTCATGTTTCCTCTCTGTTATAGGTTTAAGATGCATTGGTATAGTTGTAAGACGTATTGTTATTGTTTTAAGCATCAATGTTACTGTTTTTTCTAGCTTTTGTTTTGTGTTTCTACTTTATTATTGTTTTAAGCATGAATGTGATAGTTTTAATAAGTGTCGTTACATTTTTAATGCAGTTAGTGAATGTTTTAAATAGGTACTGATGATAACATCGAGTTTAATGATAAATCTCTCAACAGTCTCACATGAATATTGAAGAACAAAAAGGCAGGAAGTCAAAGCTCACCAATTCGATTTGTATTTGCATCAAAAACACCAAATGAATGTTTATTGTAATCTTTTTCATATGAGAATAGATATTTATACCTTTAGAAATCTGAATGTTTCAATTGTGTAAAATCTGAATTGCAAGTAACTTATTTAAGCTTGTTTATTGATTTTTTAATGGCATACATGAATTTTTAGACCTGTCTAATAATGGTAGACTCTAGTTTAAAACTATAACAAGCCATCTTGAAACTATCATGTAACTCCTTACAACCATCACACCAAATTAAATTACAAACGTTGTATAAAACTCTAATTGAAATATAGAATACGACGCATTAAAACAATCACATTATCTCATAACAAATTAACAAGATATGTTAAGACTATAACTGTTACTTTTAATACTAATAATTTAAAACCATAACACAATCTATTAAAATCATAATAAAAATGTGAGTTTCGGCGGTTTTTTAAGAAACTCGGCCGGTTAGACCGCTAAAACTAAAATACCGTAAAAAAACCAAAAACCATGATTTTTCTATTTTTTAAGAAAATCTTACCTTTTCTAAGCTTTTGGTATTCAGCTACCAGCTACCTTTTCAGCTAGTTTTAAAACAGGACTGTATGGGATCACTCTTTTCTTTACTTTTCAATACACATTTTCCATTGATTAAGAGCTTTCTTATAGTAAATGCTTATCTGGTGATCTTTTAAAGTTTTGTCTTGTGTTCACCGGATTGTATTTTGTCCGGTGAGCATATCTTATACTTATTGTGTAACACTTTTGATTGATTTATAATATTTAGGGGCTGAGTGGCATTTAATTTCGATGGTTTTTGGTGAAATTGTGTTTGGAATGGGCATTTGGATGGGAGAAATTTGAATGTTTCTACTGTACATTCATTTTGCCTGAATAGGCAACTGTTCATCCAATCAAATCATACATGGACTCAAATTCATACACAGACACAAATATTACCCCATTTACAAGATCATATGCTAAGCTTGAAATCTCCTAACTTGCAAAGTCTTCTCCAATTCCGATTTGAATTTGGACGGCAAATTAGGGTATTTGATTCTCCGATCC
>JAYMSP010007173.1:0-10364 GCA_036897095.1 Plantago elongata
CTGAATTTGTCAACAAGACATAAATAAGTTTTGTACCTGCAAAGGTATACAACATCAACTATCTTCAGTAAGGACACCACAAAAAAATGGTGTTGCTGAAAGGAAGAATAGGACCCTTAAAGAAGCTGCAAAGACAATGCTAGTTGACACAGAAATAAATGAAATTTATTGAGTTGAAGCTGAAAATACAACATGCTACACTCAAAACAGATGCTTGATAAACAAACAACATGACAACATTCCTTATGGCTTTTGGTTGGTAGTTCCCCTAATATTAAACATCTGAAAGTGTTTTGTTGTAGATGTTTTGTCCTTAAGAATGGTAAAGAATATTTGAGAACATTCAAACCAAAGGCAGTCGAAGGTGTATTTCTTGGATATTCTATGAATAGCAAAGCCTACAGAGTATACAAGAAGAGATCAAAGAAGATTGAAGAATTAGTTCATGTGGTATTCTATGAAGGAAGCAATAACCCTTGGTGAAGAACACTCAGTTAGATTCAAGGAACTTATGATTAATGATTCTGAAGAAGAACCCTTAGAAAGGAGATACTCTGTCATTAATATTGAGGATGAGTCTGACGAAGAAAAACATAATGTGCCTAGTAACAACCAGATGACTGTTAGACATAATGAAGAATTTCCTATGAGAATTCAAAAAATGGAAATTGAGAATATTCATCGTAGAGACCTTTTTGAGAATGACCTTTCTAAAAGTTGTGTTCCATAAATCTCTCACACTGAACAAGTGTCTGATATTTACCGCACTTCTAGTGTACAAAATGTCACTGATACTGAAGAAGTATCAAGTCATAATTGTAGTGATTCACATTCAGATTACGTAGACAGTGACACTATTAGTTCAAAACCCATTTGGAAGTGGATTAGAGATCATCCTGCATAGAATGTGATTGGTCCCTTTGATCAAGGTGTTAGAACTAGGAGAGCAATCGCTAAAACTGTTGATTCTCTCTTTGGATGTTTTATCTCAAACATTGAACCTAAAACTATTGAAGGATCAAGACTGGATCTCTGCAATGCAAGAAGAGTTGGATCAATTTGAGAGAAACAAGGTCTGGAAACTAGTTTCATTTGTAGAAGGAATATCTGTGATTAGAACTAAGTGGGTTTTCAGAAACAAAATGAATGAGTCTGGTGAAATAACCAGAAACAAGGATAGGTTGGTTGCCAAGGGATTTACCCAGACTGAAGGCTTAGACTTTGATGAGTCTTATGCACCAGTTCCAAGATTAGATGCAATAAGACTATTTCTAGCCATTGCAACTCATAATGACTTTAACGTTTACCAAATGGACGTCAAGAGTGCATTTCTGAATGGTGAACTTGCTGAGAAAGTCCATGTTAAACAAGCACCAGGCTTTGAAGTTTCCTCAATAAGTAGGATGGTCTATAAGTTTCAAAAAGCACTATATGGACTAAAACAGGCTCCAAAAGCATGGTATGACACTTTGGCCAAGTACCTTCTTGAACGTGTTTTTAAGAAAGATGAAGTTGATAAAACTTTATTTACTTTAAATCCTGAAGGGAAATTGCTTTTAGTTCAAGTATATATTGATGACATTATATTTGGATCTAAAGACAAGCAACTTTGTGATGACTTTGCAAATCTCATGAAAAGAAAATTTGAGATGAGCATGATGGAAGAATTGAACTATTTTCTAAGATTGCAAGTCAAGCAACTCAATGATGGAATATTCATTAGTCAAACAAAGTATGCAAAGTATATGCTCAACAAATTCAATCTAAAGCCTTCTGAAAATAATGCTAAGATACCTATGAGCATAAAAACTAAAATGACTTATACTGAATCTGATAAGAGTGTTGAAGAACATAACCTTAGGAAGTTGATAGGTTCATTACTCTACCTTACTGCAAGCAGACCTGATATTCAATATGCAGTTGGTGTTTGTACCTGATTTCATACTTATCCTATGCAATCACACTACAACATTGCTATGAAGATATTAAGGTATGTTAGAAGTTGGACTGTGGTATCCTGAAGAAAGTGGATTGAGTTTGGTTGGCTACTCAGATGCTGACTATGCTGGATCAATGCTTGATAGGAAAAGTACTTCAGGAACTTGTCATTTTCTTGGCACTAGACTTATCTCATGGTTTTGCAAGAAGAAAACTTCAATTCTTACTTCTACCACAAAGGCTGAATATATTGTTGCTGGTTGTTGTGCAAATCAAATATCATGGATACAACAAAACCTCATAGACTATGGACTCAATGATGAGAAAACTCCCATTTTATGTGACAACACAAGTGCTATTGCAATTACCCAGAATCCAAGTTCCATGCTATAACTAAGTACATTGATGTTAGACACCACTTCATCAGAGACCATGTGGTGAAAGGCAATATAGAGATTCTAAAAGTTGGTACTGAATATTAGCTTGCAGATCTCTTCACTAAGACACTCCAGAAAAGTAGGCTTTTAATCTTAAGACTCAGTCTTGGGTTAATGTAGTTCCCAAAGAACTGAAAAGTTCTAAATCTCTAAAAGAGTGAGTATGAACAGAGAAAAGGAAACAAATTTCTGAAATAGGTATTCAGGTAACCTATATGAAAAGAAGGATGCTAAGGTTTCTGAGACATGAAACTCAGAAAGCCTAAGGTTTTCCGGATAAAGGAATCCAAATAGGCTAATTGCTATATAGTCCATAAGTATATAAACCTAGAACTCAAATACTATGGACAGACCAATATCCAGTGGTATTTTTTGAGAGGGGAACTCAAAATACCATTTAAGTCATGAAGTATGGGGGAACAAATAGTCCTACAAAGTACATATTTATGAGAGTCAAACATCTCTAGGGTTTTGTGTTTTTACCATTTTTATGATAAGTAACATAAAACAAGAATTTCTCTCTGAATGATAAAGACCAAAGGTTTTGTTCTATCACACTAACCGTGAATCATGGATATGTATGTCCGAAATTCATTAAGTGGACACGGGAACATTTGTTGACCGATATCATTGCAAAGATATTCAACCATAGCCCTTTGATGAAAAATCGTTTGATCTCAACGGGTGAGATTGAATCTCGGCAAGTAATACCTGATGCAAATACAATCATGGGCCATTAACCATTAAATGCAAAGTAGAAACATATACCACGTCGATGCAATGTACACAGTTACACATACGAAATTTCTATACGTATATTGTATCTATGTAATTCTCACTTGCTATATATAAAGGATTTTGGTAAGAGACAAACACTTTTATCAAATCCAAAATTTTTATCTTTCATCAAAACAACAAAAACTCTCTAAGTTTTTTGCAAATCCTTCTGTTAATCATCTGTTCCTTGTTTAGTCTTCCGTAAAGATAGACAAAAGTCTCTCAAATTCAAACACTCACATCAATTACCTTACTCAAAACTCTATATAAGAGATGGCACCCAAAAATACCTCATCCAAGAACTCGGTTGCAACTTCTTCTGCTGAAAACCAAGGAGAAAGAGATTGCAGGTGTTAAATAAACGCATGTTGGTTGATTTCAACCCAGAGGACTGGACCTCCATCCTTAGAATGAATTGATGTGCTCATATGGTTGAAACATACCTAAATGTTGCTATTTCCTCCACTCCAAACATAAACTTGGTTGTGAAGATGCTTGCAAAAGCACACATCAAGAAGTTTCTGAGTGCGGCACCTAGTGGCTTCTCATCACTAGATGTCTTGGAATTTTATAATTCTTCCAAGGTCTACACTCGCACTGTTAATGACGTTGAAGAAACGTTCATTAAAATAAAGGTTCAAGGTATATAAATATATCTTGATTGTAATGCTTTCTGCAAAATCTTCCTTCTCAAGAATCGTGGTACCAATTTTGAAATCAACACGAGAGACAAGGCTCTAAATGACAACGACAGAGTACTATTTGAAGAAGCTACAAATGATAAAATTGAAGACTGTCCATCCACATTCATTTTGGGAGATATAAGGATGAGACATCTCTTTGAACACTGGAATGTGCTTGCCAGCATTTTGCATCCGTGCTTCAATGGAAACATAGGAGGCATAGACCAGATAAGTCTAGAACGGTGGATGATAATGAGCATTCTCCAGAAAGATCTGAATGATAGAGAAAACCCCTTCAATTGGGGGAAGTACATTTTCATGAAGTTTGTCAACAGGGTCAAGGAGTTTGAGCCCAAGATAGTGAAAGGCCGTGCGGATACCAAAGCAAATATGCACTATGGCCTGAAGATTTGTTATCTGCTAGAGAAGTGCAGAGTAGTGCTCAGAGAGCACATGGACATCCCAGTGTACAATAGTATGTACAAACATGCTTATGAGGAAGCCTTGAAAAAGGCTGCCAAGGATGAGTTGGTTGCTCAGGGAGAAGGTGGTTCTGAAGAGATACAGGTTGAGGTCCAAGTCACTAAGAAACCCAGGACCAAGAAAGCCAGAGCTAAGAAGAGTGTGCAAGTCTTACTTGTTGACACACCATCTTCAGAAAGGGCAACATAGAATGTTGAAGCCCAACAACCCCATCTTGTCCAGAAAGACTCCAGCTCATAAAGGAGATATTTAAGCTTAGGTAAAATGCTAGAGCTGTCTGTGAATGATGTACATGACATTGATGAGTCATTCCCAGACATCAGTTAAGACTCAGATGTTGACCTCCCACTCCAAGAGGTTCTCAAGAGATCATGGATAGGGACTCATGGTGGAGCCTCTAGCTCATCCCCTCTACCAAAAAGAGCTAAGGTTGCAGAGGATGCAACTAAGGAGAATTCGTTTGAAGTTGTCACACCCCAACAGGCAGACGAAGGCTTGGCGGTGAATGACAGATTGCTGGAAGATACTAACATTGCTTCCATACTCGAGTTGCCAACAAACTTCATTACTGAAGAAATTCCTGCAACTGTGCAGGTTCCTCAACTCTCTGAGAGAAATCAAACTGAGATGGGCACTTAGAATGATCAAGTAAAGGAAAGGTCCGAAGTACCAGGAATTTATAACAAAGATTTGGATGCTGATCAATAACAAAACATAGGATCTCCACAAGTGCAAGAGGCTAATCTTTCTTAAGACATTCAGGTAGCAGAGTGGTTTATCTCTAACTTGTAAACATTTAATGTTAACTTGTTACTCATATACCTTCTTTGTTACAGACCAATATGGAGACACAACCATAGGGGGAAGCCAGTGTGCCTACCTCTACGAGTGAAGATGTGGTTACACAAAACTCAGAGCAAATGGAAACTGAGCCTGTGATACATGTAGTTGGTTGTTTATGAAAAGAAATAACTTGATTTTAAATAAGTTTCTAGGTGTTGATTTAACAACTCTTTCTTTGTCTCTGTGTACAAGCTCACTGAGGAAGTAAGTGAAGTGGTACCCATACCACAAGAACAAGTCATTCCAGATACTGCAAAGTCTTATGAGGAAATTGCTTCTGAGGCTTCTGTTGAGAAGTTATATAAAAATAGAATCAACTTTCCTTCAGAATGACATGCCATATTTCACTACTTAATCAATGCATTTGTTTCTTCTTTAGGTTTAAATAGAAGAACAGGTTGATGGGGAAACCATTGAGACATCTCCACCACCCATGGATATTGACAATGCCGGGACGACAAAATATCCAGAAAGGGTGCCAGAAACCGTCATGATTTTTGAGAAAATTGTTGATATTGAGCTTCCAACTACTGAAGTAAGTGATACCTCAAATATCAAAATTATTCTTTTTGAACATAAATTTTCTGATCAAATCCATAACATGCATTTTTTATTTTAATTCTCAGGCTCAATCAAATTGAATGGTTGATGAGGAAACGGCTACTCCTCACAACACGGTGTCTGAAGCAATAATTGCTCCAGAATTTCAAGTCGATGAGCCTAGTGTTGATGCACAGGTATGCTCGGAAAAACATAAACTTGTTTATTCTCAGATAACCACAAGTAATTTGAATAAAACTAACTTGAATACTTTATTTCAGGCTCAAGTGATACCAGTTATCGATGTGGAAGCACCACTTGATCTACTGAAGGTTTTCCAGACAATCACGTTGAAGAGACATATCAAATGTTTCAGATAATGGTAAAAGCTTAGTAAAGCCGATCTCAGAGCTTGCCAAGGTGATCGATAAAAAAGATGGACGCCCAAGAGCCTTCGATCTGGAAAACCATGTCCATGCCTTGTTCCCAATAGAGGATTACTCTCAATACAATTGATGCATGATGACTTTACTTATGAAGTTGGTAGGAAGCTAATGGATGCCGTCAATGCTGGAGATGAAGAAATCAGAAAGCATATGGCACTCGACCCTGCTTTGCCCAGACCCTCAAAGTTTATCTCTCTGAACAAGAGGAAGTAAATGGGAAAATGATTACACTGTCCACTGTGATCAATCTGGTATTGGATGAAGAAGAGGAAACTGATGAGAATGACGTTGATACTTCATCTGAACATCCTGAAGGAGGTGATAACAACCCATCTGATGATGAAGATGATGATAGTCCGGCACTAGGGACTTGTGGAATGGCACAAGACGGTGCTGGAACAGAGACTTCACCTACTCCAGACTCTACTCAGAGAGACCCACCATCATCACCAAAATCACCACAACCAGCAGACCAACAAGTCTCCCAAGACGAAAATCAATAGGCTGCTTCACAAGAAGATCTTCAAGCCATTGAACTTCGAACTGCAAAACTCAAGGAAATGTTGGAAGAAGAAGGCAACCTCAATCAAGAGTACCAGTCACTAATTGAAGCTAAGGAATCCCGATTACTAAAGATCGAGACAGAGAATGCCAAGGAGCGGGAAATCCTTCATGAAAAGGTACAATTGAAGAAAAACATCGATAGCACAGCTACATAGTTGGACACTCTTTTGACATACGATACAAAACATGATGTTAAGGCTGCATCAGAGAGGCTTAATATACCTTCATCTTAGAAAGGCAACGCTAAGGGTAAAGGCAAAATGGTTGCTGGCCTACGCAAAATGGTTGCTGGCCTAGACACAGAACATGGCTCCAGAAGAGGATGCAATATTGCTTTCACATTACAAGCGTGAGTTTCTTGCACCGCACATGTTCTCCTCTCCGGCCATAAATACCCGCGACAACAAATTTTTGGGTAGGAGTGTTGTGTTTGCTCAAATGTGGTCTGAATTAGTAGAGCAGGATTTTGAGGTCCTTACATCTGTCCCATCCAACCTCAAGTCGGTTGCTAAGCTCCTACTTCATAGAGCCACTAGCGTTGATTTGTTTCATAAATACATAGACATGGTCTATGATGAAGACTGCAATAATGCCAACAAGGCAATGGAGGAAGTTTACTATGCCACTCAGAAAGCCGAATCCATCTTCTGTCCACTTGAAGAGCTGAATAAAAAGGAGGCGCTACTCCTCAAAGAGAATCAAGAGCTCAATGCAGAAGTCTATAAGCTAGTCCTGGTTCACAACAATCTGCAAACCAGCTTTGAGTCACTCTCTCACTCTTATGCCAATTTGATTCAGTCACTCATGACTATGGGGGAAGAGAACACTGTGGCCAAGGAAGGTAAAGGAAGGAAGAGAAAACAAGTACCTCCCTCCACAAGTCAGGTTCCAAAAAGGGACTTTCATTCTCAAGAACTCCATGTTGTTGAACCCAAAGTTACAACAAGGTTAAGAAGTGTGATCACTAGGGGTATCAAGGCCCTTGTGACAATTTAAGAGAAACCTTCTAAACAAGAAGAGAAGGAAGAAGGAGAAATCAAAGGTCAAGATTCATGTAAGTCTCCAGTTCGAAACTTCAATAATGATGATGATGATGATGATGATGAGACTGACATTGATGAACATCCACTTCATAAGAGAAAGAAAGTGGGTAGCCTCCTTGAACCTCCTTTGGCTGTCAGACGAATTGGTGCCAAAACTCCTTCTTGGAATACCAAGTCGATCCCATGTGGATCTTCCAGCACTGCTCCCATAAAGCATGAAGAACTTTCACTGGAGAAAGGACTGAATAGAAAAAGGCAAATGGATCTACAGCTAGAAAGAGTTCAAGAGAAAGAACATGAAGAAAGGCCAGTTGCTGCCTACATTGAGTATGTCATGACAGATGACAACCAATCAAACTACATGTGCATTCATCTCAAGAATGGATAGTGGATTCTTAAGCTAAAGCACCTATTGCTAAACAAGAAGATTCTAACTCCAATTTACAATCAGATGATGGCATGGAAAATTAACAAGCCCTTACTGCTGAATCCAGCAAATGCCAAGGTATGGATTGATTTTGAAGTTCAGAAAAGGACTGAGACTATGAAAAAGCCACTTGACTTTACATGTCCTTATCCATAGCCTGAAGATGAACATAAAGTTCAGAAAATGGATTGTACCTATAGCAAGAAGAACAAGTTAGGTGTTAAACCTTACCAATCCTTCTATATCACTACTGATGAGTATATGGATGACATTGCATATCTTGAGATCATCTATCAACATCATGAGTTATCTCAGCTTAAGGTAGACCATGCATCGGAATGAGGCAAGTACTACTGGGTCAAGCTCTTTGTATTGAAAAACAAAGGCCCTGCCAAGACTTACAAGGACCTTTGTGAATTAGCCAGAAAGACAGAGCTCTCTGTTAGAAGGCTTCTCTATGAATATGCTGAAGACTACAGGAAGGTTAATAATAAGATTAGGTGATCCAGATAGGCTGCTGAAGAACTTGTGGTCTCTGATCTGGTTAGGATGTCTTAATTGGAGCTTGGACTCTCCTGTTGTCCTAATTTACTTAGTAAATTTTCTACCTCTGCTGACTGTATTTTTTGTATTATTTTTGTAAAAGTCATCTCTCATTCTGTAATTGCTTTGCCTGGTGATCATACTCTTAGATACCATTAATAGATGATAACTTGTCAGCAAATATTACTTCTTGTGATTTGATTGATGTTTACTTTCTGCACTTAATTAAGTGATTGAATATCATTAGAAATAATTAAGTGGTGGATTGTTTTCACTTTCATGTTTGTAATAGGACTTTGAAGATAGTCAGGTTGTGTTAGGAATATCTTTTAGTGTTTTTGCTCAATCACCATGTAACTTATCTTTAGTATAGAAAGGTGACTAGTACTCTCGGTTCACTTGAACATTGTAAAGTGGAAATCACTTAGTATATTAGTCTAGTTAAACTTGTATAGGATTGTTTAGGTCTTTGAATGTAATTTTTATGTTTCGAAGATGGCTGTGGAAGGATCCTAGCAATGGAGTTTAATCGAAGATTTGAAGATTGCGCGAGTTTAATGAAGACACAAGAGATTAGTCTCCCCTGAAATGATATGTTCAGAAAGCCTTGTATAGGGCTTATGCACATTACACCTCTCTCAAGAATTGTCATTCTGACAAAAGGAGCATGCTAGCTTTCTTATAGCACATGTTTCTGTTGAGACTACAGGACAAAGAAATAATACATTGTATTAATTACACCGACTGCACAGTCGATTCCAAAAAGCCTTCTCTGAAATACGAGATAGTGACTTCTGAGTACTTATTTCAAGATATCAACAGATTGAATTCTTGAACGACTCTCAAATTCATCTATAAATATCAACACTTAGAAGATAAGAAATACACACACAAACTACGCTCATATTGTTATATCAAGTACGTATTCTCTCAAGCTCTCAAACTACAGTTCTCTAAGCTTATAGTCAAATAGCTCGAAGAATCTTTGGTAGTTCTAAGTGTCCTGAACATTAACAAGAGTTTGATTATCTATGAAAGAGTTGAACACTCAGACATCCTTTCTGAAGTTCATTCTCCAGAATGGTTATCAAATCTTGGGTCAGAAAAGAGAATCCTTCCATATACTGAACAAGTATATTAAGTTGCGATTTCTTCTTCAGCTCTCTGGATAAATAGCTGAAAAGTTATTTAAAGAGAAGCCTCACAAAAATCCTATAACCAACACCAGTAAGACGTGGAGTACATGAAGTACTTGGTTTGGGAAATCAAGGAAAAGCTCGAAGGTTATCTTGAGTACAGGAAGTACTTGGCTTTAGAAGCTAGGGAAAAACTCAGGGGGAACATTCAGTTGGGAACCATCTGTTTGTAAGGATCTTAGAATAGGATATATTGTAAGGTGAACTCAATTGTCTTTTCTAGTGGATTCTAGGTCTCAGAAAGGCCGAAGTGGACTAGTTGGAGGATTATGCCACCTCTCGAAACCACTATAAGTTGATGTGTTATTTACTTATTGCATATACATTTTAGCAACACAGACTCACACATTATTACTTCAAAGCACATTAACGTTTATCTATCGCTTAAAGTCTTCCGCTCTCTGAATCTAAGTATCATAAACCCCCAAGGTTTCTGAGAAATAA
>JAYMSP010007174.1:0-10363 GCA_036897095.1 Plantago elongata
TCAGTTAATAAGGAAAGAAGAGAGAGAAGTTGGTGACACTGGATTTAAGCCCTATAGTCTGTACCTAAAGCAGAATAAAGGTTTTCTCATTTTCTCTGTGTCTGCTGTTTGTCATCTTGCATTTGCACTAGGTACTGTTGTAATTTATTAATCTATTTTATGAAAATTTCGAAAAAAGAAAGAAAGAAAAAGAAAAGGGAGAAAAAAAAATCGACCGGCCCGACCGGTCCGGGTTTTAATGGGCTGCATGAAAATGGGCATTTTCTGGTTCAACCGGTCCGAGTCAATGGGTTGGGTAAAAACCCAACCCATTGTCAGGCGTAGAACTTTCTAGTAGTATTTGGTTTGTAGATTTGGACACTCCGATTTATTGTGGAAACTTCAAAGAGTATAATTTCTTATATTTAATAACTATGCTTATTTTTTATCATAATTTATTTACCACTAATTTTTTAATTAGTTTTTCAGCACAATAAATTTATTTTAATAGAAAGAATTCGTTACGTGAACGTATAATTTTTTAAACAAGCAAGCTAGTTTGAGAAGCTAATTAAGTTAACTTGCTAAAAAAAAACGATAGCTACTAACTAACTAATCAGCTACTAGCTAACTTTCCAGCTAACAACTAAGACTTGCATTACATACAAAAACGTCAAGTGAAAAGCATGAAGACAAAGGAAACATTGCTCGCATGTATTTGCAATATATGAGTTAGCCAAGACTTGCATTACATACAAAAACGTCAAGTGAAAAGCATGAAGACAAAGGAAACAATGCTCGCATGTATTTGCAATATATGAAGTGTTACGTTGTTTTCTTGCTTTTTATTAGCATTATTATATTTTCTAGCTCGAACTCTATTGAAAATGATTTACGTATCCATCCCAAATTGAATATTCTGTAATTCATTTTGAATTGTTCCAAATTCATTTTCACATTTTTATATTTAATATTTATTATACCCCCACCAGCAATATTTTGAGCAAAATAAACGCAATAATTACATTAAAACATGTGTATGGATCCATAACCTTTATTTTTATTATTTTACTTTCAATAAACATACATTAGTTACTTAATTACTTGCATAAAAAATTTTATGTGGTCCCGCGGGACATTCAATTCGAGACGGAGGCAGTATATTGTATATACTCTCTTCGTCCCGATTTCATATTCCTATAAGATCGAATATAAATGTTATGATAAAGGTGAATAAAATATGAGAGAGAGTGATAAAGCAGACAAAATAATGTATTAAATATGTGATTAAAGTAGGAGAGATAATGTCGGATATAGATTTTTCATTTAAGGGATTGAAAGATAAAATTAGAACGACCAAAATTAGAATAACAGAAGATGAAGCTGGGACGAGCAGGCACGACTATCTACAATGCACGACGAGGCAAATCTCGTCATCGTCGTACGTCGCGTTGTCACATTGTTATGTGATAAAAATATATTTTTTTTATTTATACTTTTACATATTCAACACATTATAAAAGATTGTTTGGAAGTTGAAAATTAACAAAATTACATTTTTTAAAGTCATTTTATAACTTCAAGTTTTAATGGAGAAGAAAAACGAGTTCAAAATGGAATACTTAAGTATAGTAAGAAGTGGTTTATATTTGTATATCTCGAAGAGATAAAGGTTAGTAATTTTTATTTATTTTTTATATTATTATTTTTCGACTTACTTACAATTTAACATCGCAAATGGTGCGGATTACTGATTGCTCGTGCGTGGTAAGCCGTCAGAGTTGCACTGTAGCTCGTCATACTCATGATGACGAGCTGCATTGCCTTCCTGGTCTATCAGTGTTGTGACGTTATCTAAATCTACCGTGAAAATTTCAGAGGTTTTATTAGCTTTAGCTAGGAATGTGTCTGTAAATAGAAGAGATTAAGGGGTTGATGCGACTTAAATGCTCCGATTTAAATGCCTGAATAGTGATCGGAATTGTAATGGGATTGTTAAAATTGTGTTTGGTATAGAATTGTAATTGGATAGGGTATTATAGATTTGTTATATAGGTAGAGAAAAATATTGCTAATGTAGAGGCATTTCGATCTTCGGCATTTAAATGCCATAACAAACACAAAATCCCCGAGTACCATCCAAACGGACATTTGGATGCTATTCCAATCAGCCCCTAAGTGACTGTTTAGTATAGAATTGGAGTTGAATTATTTAAATTCGAATTGAATTTTTATATATATTTTTAGATAAAAACGCAACATAATTATATTGCAGTTCTACACCAAACACATCGGTTGCAAACTTGCAATTAGCTCAGACGATTCAAAACTTGCAAATTGATCAGCAGAAGCTCTAAATGCATGAACATTAGAACCATTGATAAAAAAAAAAACGCAATTAGAATATCGAATGCTAATGCTATAAATCTTATGTTCTCTTTGTCGTACAAAATTTGTGTAGTTAATAAACATAAACTAACTAATTATTTTTCATAACAAACAAACTGATCGTTAACAAATTTGAACAACAAAAGAAGTATCTTTCGTATGAATTAACAAAAATTCTTGTGCGTGATTCATAAATACTTCTTCAAACAGGTGAATCGTGCGTCATCGACTTGAACCACGGCGCAACAAACATGACAACTAGAATTAAACCCGAGCCACTTACGAATACACCCGGAATGGAAACAATGTTTGCAATCTGGCATAACTTCTAGTACCTCCTCCTCCTCAAAAAACTTCAAGACATATGAAGCATTCCGCATCATTGTATGCGACGACCGGAACCCAGATTGTGTCCTCGTGATGAACAGATACGGAGCGGTATTTGTGGTAGAGGGCAACACCAATAACCATTAGCATCAAGATGAAGGCCACAAGTAGGATTATGCATGAAGTACTCTTGATTTCCGATAGAGAGTTACACACATTGTTGCTGCTAAGTACGTACGTAGATGTTTTGGTTTCTTGAACTTTGGTACTGCTCTTATGACTAATGAATAGTGTTATGCAAGTATGTGATCATACATATAGATATATAGGATATCCTACTTGTAATGGGAATATAGGATAGTTAATTATATATGGTAATTCAAGTCATCTAAGTATTTGGATGAGTTCTAATAGTTCGGATAAAAAATTATATATGGTAAGAGTTACTAGCTTAGGATTTTTATTTTCAAAATTATACGAGAAAGAGTTTAATATGGAAACTGTCCTTTATATATTTCTAGCAGATATATATACATAGATTCCGTTACCAACAATAATCAAGTTTTCTTTTATATGTTTCTAGTAGAATTTGGTTTGTAGATTTGACACTCCGATTCATTGGGGGAACTTCAAAGAGTATAATTTCTTATATTTAATAGCTATGCTTATTTTTCAGCGTAATAAATTTATTTTACTAAAAAGAATTCGTTACATCAACGTACAATTTTTTAAACAAGTCAGCTAGTTTGAGAGGCTAATTAAGTTAACTTGTTGAAAAAAAAATTGACTGACCAGCTACTAACTAATTTTTCAGCTACCAACAAAATTTTAATTTTGTTTATATATAATTGTTTATAATTAAAATTAAATATGTACGATCTACCACTCTAATAAACTATAGTTGAAGCATAGTTGCGGAACTCGTGTCGTATCAATAATATGAGACATGTGCAGTAAGCCAGTAAGTATATGGAGTATTCTAAAAACAAAAGTTAAAGAGAGAAGTAACATGAGAAACATAATTCATATTACTACACTTTAACATAAATTATTTAAAAATGACATATGTTGAATAAAAGAATATTAATATCAGTTTGTAAATTCATATACTACACTTCAACATAAATTATTTAAAGATGACATATGTTAAATAAAAGAATATTAATATCAATTTGTCAATATAAATATCGATTAATAACATCAATGATTTTCTAACAAAATAGATCGGTTATTAAAACTTCAGTCGAATTCCATTCTGTTCTGGCCTACTGTCACATATACTTGAACTAACAAAATGAAGTTATAGCCTCGTAGGAAGATGGTCAAAATTACTGGAATCATTAAATTAAAGTAGTACTAGTAGAATAGAATTGTACTGAAGTAACATGAAGTCATAGATTATGAACCACAAATGACCCAAATATTCTGTCCCCTTTGTCGTACAAAATCTGTGGAGTCATTCGTTTGATTACATAACAAACAAAAACTAATCAATTATTTTTCCAGACATGAACAAAATCTTCATGACAACAATTCCAAAACATGCCTTTCCTTCATGTTTTGCAAATCACCACAAAACAAGGGAGGAGAGCCTTAGGATTAAGCAAGTAGAGCTCCTCTATACTCGAATACAGTCCTACTTTGCCAGCCAACGAATCGAACCCTGTCTGCCCGACCATTTCTTGGACGTTCTCCAAAGGCCTATGCACCCGCCCTGCAATTACTCTGCATACTATCAACGCCTTCCTTATAGACATATCCACTTCGCGTAATTCTATGCTCTCAAAGGCTGTTCCACTTGTTGAAGTCGTAAAAACTCCAATGCCATCTTTGAGTTCCCTCTTTGTGGAGAAACCTTGTCTTATAATGCGGCAGACGCAACACTTGTCGGAGACACAAAGTGATGAAGTCCCGTTCATACCAAGAGAGCATGCTAGAGTTGTGCCATAGAATCTCAAGAGCTCGTTTCCATCAGCTATGCAGCGAGGATGCTTTTTGGGGAGTTTACTGGCTTTGGATTTGACAGCTTCTCGGTAATCCTCAAATCGAGCCAGTGTCTTTTGCATGTTATGGACTTTCAGTACCCTGTCAATTCTTACACTATTGTTCTCACCCTTTGTCAAGCTCGAACGACAGATGATTTCAACAATTTTCCTCGACGAATCACCTTCTATGAGCTCAGTTACTGCAAATCAACATGACAGTTTACAATCTCCAAGCATTTAAATCATCTATATACCTCAACAAGTTCACATTTTTCCTTCTACCAAAACAAAAACAGCTGTGATTTCAAAATTCTTGAAGGAGTTGAAAGACTAATTATATACTACATCAAAACTGAAACTTTATTCCATATTCCATATCCTACATTTGGTATCCATTAAAGCAGCTTCTATGTAATGTAAGTCAAATAGCAATAAATCATATTCACCAAAGAAGTTGAGAATACATACCCCAATTAGTTATTCTACATCATAAAAAAATATCCAAAATCCAAAAACGCCTTCCTTTAAATATCCCTTCCAAACACCCTCAAGAAAAGTTAAATAAAAACCCATAATTTACAAGACCAAGTTAAAAAACTCATGTAAACATCATCTTACATGAATACTAGACATTAATATGACAGTACTATCATACAAGAATCCACATGAAGATTCAAAGCAAGTAACAACAACACCATAAAAAACAGAACTTTACTTTAAAAAAAAGACCAAGTTAGGTGAGAAAATTTATACCAGCATGCATAGAGAGATGATGTGATTCAAGACTCTCCCATTTGACAAAGTGCTCTCCACACTTGTGACAACTCACTCCATTGCTTCCATCTTTCTCAAAAGAGCCCCTTTTCTGCAAAACATTCCCATTTCCACCCCCTTCATTAGTACTACTACTAGTCTTCCTACTTGGTGTCAAATTACTCCTAACCCCACCATTATGCAAGTGATGCATTGGGGTCCCTGGTCTCAAGTTCCCCACAAAAGCACCACCTCTACCACCACCATCTCCGCCTCCAACGCCACCGTCGTAACCGGTTATCTTGAGCTCACAAGTGGAGTTGCTAAGAATGACCTCATGAGTAATAGGGTTGAGAAAATCACTGCTTCCAATGGATCTTGGGCTACAAGTGGTGGGTTTATCCACATGCCTCTTGCTCCCATGGATAACATCTTTGAGATTGGCAATGGACCTTGAGCAGCCTGATCTTGGAGCTTTTTTGGTCAAGATTGAGCTCAGTTGCTTCTTGGTTTTTGGGTTGTGGACATCAGAAGGCTCTGATTTACAGTGGAGTGACTTTCTGAGAGAAAACCATACATCTCTTTTCTTCTCTGCTGCCATACAAGAAGAAGAAGAAAAAGAACATTCAGTTCAGTTCAGTTGTTGGGAAAAAAGATTGGATCTTTTTGGTGGGTGTTGAAAAGGGTTGTTGGTGCTTGTTATAAATACTGGAAAGGTAGCAGCTTTGGGCATTAAAGTTCAACAGGTACCAAGCTTTCATACATTTGGAACCCAGATTTGATTTCTGTGAAAAGGGTAAACAGATTAGCTACTCAGAATGAATAAAAATCCAATCTTTACAATAACAATGCAATCTTTGGAATAAAACTTTAAAGAATTGTTACTGAATGTAAAAGAAGAAGAGGTGAGTAATGAATGAGAAGAAGAAGCAGAGTGTTGTTTGGATATTGTGCGGTGAAATTTAAACACTTGTATTGTAGTAGAAAGTGTTGTACATTTCAAATTAAATTAATTTGGATTTTTTCACGGGGTTGGATAATTCATTTAAATTTATATGTTGCAAGAATTAGGATTTCCTTTTCCTCACCAACCGGCCAAGAATTTATGTCGAGTGATCTCTTCGATTGTCTACCTCTCTATAGGAAAGTTTGCTCAACTTCATTCCACATTACTCACTCCTACATTAGGTTCGCAACGTTGACCGGTAGTTTAGTAATTTAATAGTTTATGTGAAAAGTTAAAATACATAATAAATACGTAATAAAATGTCTTATTTAAGGAAAAAGATGTATAATTAATGTACAAAGTCAACGGATTTTATAATATATTATGTGTAAGGTAGTTTTTACTTTTTATAATATATTAAAACGTCTTATTTGACATTAAAAAGTGAAAGATGTATTATATTTTACGTGTCTGGAGAGTATTACTTGAAATTGGAATGGAAATTAAGATACGGATAAGTTTTGAAGTGAGTTAATTAATAAATACGGTAATGATGATTAATTACGTATCGTTTGAGAAGTGATAATAAATAGAGTGAAAAAAATAATATTATCTTAAAATTTTAATTTTAGTTGTTTAGTAGAGTGTAAGTTAAAATTTATTGTTGAAGTTAGTAATAATAGAGGTATGTATCATGTGGTTGGAAGCAATAGGGCTTGGTTTGGTTATGCTTAACTCGGTCCGAAATTGTATTTGACGTGTGATTTTTTTTATTTTTTTTGCATGTTGAACTTAACTAAATACTTCTAGTTGTAATTAGGCTTTGTTCTCTTCAACTGAAAACTTATTCAGTTCAATTAGTTTAGTTTCACTTAGTTATAATTTATACTACACTTCTAGTTAAATTTCATTCAGTTTAAGAGAACATGACTTTACTCTAATGCATTTTCACTTGTAGTTGTTGTTAATCCATTATTGTCGGGTGCAAGGCGATAATGTAATGTTGAATCGTCTGATTCACCGAATCTTACATTGATTATCAGTTATATCTCTTTACATTCTACTAAGACCTTTGTAATTGTCATTACGAACCTTTAGATCTATACATTTCCTTAAATGAAAACTCACTTCGTCTATATTTAATCATTATCTTTTACATTTAACTATATATTTATTTATCGATGTAAACCATTTCTTTTACTCATTAACTTTAATAATCGTGCCAGCTCAAGCTGTACAGATTTCACTTTCACTAATATGGATGAAGTAAGTGAATAATCTTAGTTAAGGAAGATTGTGACAACCTTTAATTTCAAAGTCTAACTTTATATGAAACAATTTATAAATAATTAATCAATGATATAACACGAAAACTTCTGAAATGTTTAATAATTTCGAAACTCAATTTTAAGTAAGTTTTTATTATGTACCAAAAATTCACAATAACTCTATTGTCTTCCATTTTGTATTTTGTCCCTAGACTTGGCGACTGTGTTCCCCATCCTCTTTATTTCCTTTAGTGAATCAAAACCAAATATCGAGTGAGCTAAAAAAAGGCTTTTTGTAATGATTAGTAGAAGGCACAAGACAAACTGAACCAAAAGTGAAGGGTTTACTACTTTCTCAATTTCAACAAAATTATTATTATAAACAAAACATATGAGTCCAATGCAGTATCGGGTATCAAACTTAGGAGTAAACAATTATATAGTCCAAACTTCAAAACACAATACTACTATATATTATATAATTATAACAAAATAAAAATTCTACTAATTAACAGCTTATAAATTATTACTTCGATGCAACTGTTACCCAGTTTTACTGGCAGAGAAGATTAATTTGGAAAAATTCATATGATTAATGGAGATGCGTTGGTTGAAAAAAATCAAAAGCCTCAGCTACCAAGAATCGAATACATATCTCTTGATAAATTGGGATTACCACTGATGATGACAACCTAAATATATACACATGTGAGTGAGTGACCAATTGAGTTGACCAAAAACTACAAAGAGCATATTAATTTTTGATTACGTTGATATAGAGTTTAACGGTGATTCTCAATATGAACAAATACCGATATATTAACGTAAAAAGACTAGCATTTCAAAAAGAAATATTCTCTAATACTTTATAATTTTGTTGTAATTGTATTCGACAATGATATTAATTGTTAACTTAGTGTAATCTCTCAGTTTTTTATGAAAATCAAAATAGAAAATGACACAAAAACAACATATTCTATCCGTCCCTTACATTGTTACATATGTACATATATTATGTGGATTCGGGTCGGATTGGGTGGTACCCTACCATTTAAAAGCCTATTGGCAGTGTAGCATCTCAATTTGATCTAAATTTTCCCGAGCATTTCATAACTAATTACAAACTCAAGCACCACAACTATTTACTCAAGCACCAGAAGTCAAGTTTGGCCTCTAAACTTTATGAAACTCTCACAATATAGCTGATGTGAAGAAAATAGGAAACATAATTACATGGGCTGATTAAACTTTTCTACGATTCGTTCGGCCTGAAAATAAGTTAAAATTAATATATTTATTTCATTAGATTTTAAAATACTAAAATAAAAATAAGTAATTCTAAAAAAATATAATTTTATATTTAAAAATATTTTAAAAGACAAATTTAATTTTTTAATTAATATTTATATTTTCCTGAGTTAAATATTTATATTGTGAACGATCGCCTTACCACATTAAATTTTTTATCAATATTTATATTTTTCTAAATTAAATATTTATATTGTGGACCACTGCCTTACCATATTTACGACGCCCATCGCCCTCCGCCCTAATTACATACCTGAGCATACATAAAGATAGACAAGATTATACGAATAAACCACAAACCAGACCAACAATAGTAGACCTGTCCGTCCGGGCATGTAATTCCTCCCTTGGCATCATAGATGCAGTAGCTTAAGAGAAGTAAATCTCACTGTCAATGAATCAAGCACCAAATACAACGCATTTTAAAATTGCATGATTCACAGCAGTACAAATTGATCCCAAAAAGTATTAGGAGCCATATTTCTTTAGCAAATTTCCTCTTTATGATTATTTCTCATCTCTCCTACAACCAATCACCCTAATGAGTCTTGTCCAAGATCAACCCAAATCAGACCACAATATCCGTAGTAAGTGTTCCCCGAAAGTAAACCACGAAACTAATATGAACACAAAAGAACCAGCTAAAGCTTAACAAAACAGTAATAAGTTCACTCCTCATCTTCTCTCCTACTAAACTACCTGGAATTGAATCCATATCCACTGTAGGATTCAAAGTCATGGTCTGTTATCCGAGAATCCCCGAATAAATTATAATATTGAACTATTAATAAGTAACAAAGAGAATGAGACTGTGTTTTGTGGAGAATTAAAAGGGACTTGAGCATACACTTACACAATAAAGAATCGAAAAATTAACTAATCATCAATAGGGCCATGACAAATTTATACCTAGTTCATGTAATTAGAAAACAATATTATATACCTAAAAAAATTTTATTTTAGGTACACTACAGTAACACACTGTCATTTTAGGTACATTAAAGTGAGAGTGACCAATTTGAGTACACTACTGTAACCACCCGTTCAATTGAAGAACTGCGATCGATTTTCCGACTGAATTGATGACGTAGCCGCATACATCTAATTTTCCCTCCAAATTCGTATTTGAGTCATATTTTTGTATTTTTAAAAATTAAATGCGGGACATGTGGTGGATTAATTCTCGATATAAATTGTGTATTATAATTATAAAATAATTTTAAAAAATATGAAAAAAAAAGTTTATAAATTATAAAAATTCATTTTACATTTTTTACAAACTATACAAAATATTACGTTTTTGCCAAACAATAAAAAAATCGCATTAACTCAATTATGGGTATAAATTGTTTAATAAAATTTTAAAATATTTTTAAAAATATAAAAAAAATCTTTACTTTTTATTACAA
>JAYMSP010007175.1:0-10362 GCA_036897095.1 Plantago elongata
AATACGAAAATTATTCTAAATTCTCTACGAAAATTTTCGACTCGTATGACGTCAGAAAATAATAATATTTTATTGCGGTTTAAATTTGGAGAGAAATTACGGACCTTACACTCACTGTTAGTGATATTATTCAAAATGGTTCTTGGAATATTAATAAACAGCTGGGAGGTGTTCTCCCTTTGGAGATCATGCATCATATCATAGTTATTTTCTTTGATAAGGATAATGAGGATAAATTGGTTTGGCCATTTAGTAAAAATGGGGAATTCTCTATTAAGTCAGTCTATAATGCTTTAATTAAGGAGTGTTGCATTCCTGATTGTCCTTGGCACATTATGTGGAACATTAAGGTTTTTCTTAGAATCATGTTTTTTCTATGGCAGGTGGTTCATAATAGATTACCTACTGTTGATAGAATGTTCTCTATGGGATTTCTGAACTCTCCTATTTGCTCCTTATGTTCAAAAATTGTTGAAAGTTTTGATCATATGTTCAAAGATTGTGAGTACTTCAGAGATATCAGAATGATGTGTACTCATTCTGTTTGGAATAATGAAAATCATAGCATTTTGGATGCTATATTTCAATTACAATTAAATTGTCCTAGACAGATTGAATTTAGTCATTATGGCTTTGATCATATGACAACAGAGGAATGATAGTATCTTTAGGAAATTTAAACAAAATAATCAGGCCTTAAGAATCAAATGGCAAAATCTTAAGGACTTATATGTGGCCTTTCCAGTCCATACTAGTTGTAAAGAAATCCTAAACTTGTTAGCTGGAAACATGATCTGTTTTATGATTATGTCATAAATATTTATGGTTCGACTCTTGGAAGTCCTGGCCATGCTGAGTTAGGAATTATTATTAGGGATAAGAATGACAAGTTCATTCGAGCTGCTATTGAATATCCTGGAATCTATGATAATAATATGGCAGAATTAAGGGCATGCTTGTGTAGTTTGAAACTTGCTAATGAACTAAATCTGTCTTCCATTGAATTGCAAACTGATTCTATGTATGTTTTCAACTATGTTTACAGGTATCAGCAGTCGACTTGGCATCATCATTGACTAGTTCAGATTGTTAGGAGGATGTTGGCTAGCTTCAAGAAGTTCAAAATGACTTTTGTCTATCGGGAAGGAAACAAAGTGGCCAACCTTTTGTCCAAGCTTGGAAGTGGAAGTGATGGTGTTGATCCTTACATTTCTAGTTTGGTTGCATTTAGACCTAGCTTACTAGTTTGGGAAGTTTTCCCTTCGTGGCTTAACTTGTACTTAAACAATGACTTGTACGATGTTACCCCTTATTTAGTAGTTAAATGAAGGTAGCTGCTTTTGTGTGTGAATGAAGTTAGTTTACCTTTCAAAAAAGAACAATTGGCATTGATGCAACATCTAAGCACCCATTTCATTATTCATTGTGGGCCAGAAACAAACATATTGGGCCACAAAAGAGGTTGCACATGGGATGATGCCTTGCTGGACCCAAGCTTACAATGAAGCCCAACAAAATACTGGGTTTTCCCGAAATCGAATTTCGTCACCACGTAGATTATTTCGACCAATAACGTTGTTGTCCATCCCCAAAACATGGGTAGCTAGCCCCCTCAAATCCCACTGCAAAATGTGAAATAAACCGGATGTTTTGGGCTTCAATCGTCTCCAAAGCCGGCTTAAAGCCAATCAAACGAAGCCTAAGGACCCAATCCCTTAGCCCAAGCCTTGATCTATTATTTAGGTCATTCTTCCTCAATTTTAGCCATATGTGACTTCTCCTATTCCAACTCTTGGTATTCTAAACACACTTTTGAGCTTCAATAACTCTTTCACCATTTAATAAATTTTAGTAATTATTTCTCAAGTGTCTTCTACTACTATAGTAGATTATACACGCTTAAGGAAACTTCATTCTTAACATGTGGGGCCCGTTCGGTTGAGGTGCAAAGCTATAGACTAGCCTCTTTGGTGACTAAACTCTAATTGATGATCCATTTGGTTCGTGGATTTGGATTAAAAGGTTATTCATCAAGATCAAATATAACTACGTAGTCCAAAATGTCCTTATTTTCACCAAATTTAACCTTGTTAATTAAAATATTGTTTATCGATTCATATTCAACGAAGAGGCATTTGACTCGACCACATAAATTTTGCGGAGTACATAAAACATGGAAATGAAAAGTTTTTTTTTTTTAAATCTCAAGTTGGCTATGTTTGATAAAATTGTTCAAGTTCTTACGAAACATGTTAGTTTGTAATTGGTGTACAACATGAATATATTTTTCTTTTTTAAATCGCTAAAAGTGACTCATGTACAACATGAATATTGAATAATACTTACTAATTTAACATAAATTTGTTTAAGGGCAAATTACATCTGGTCCCCCCTTAGATTTTCTAATTACACATGAAACCTCGTTAGACAATCAATAACGTATACATCCCTGTTAGATATAATTAATTATATATAGATCCACGATCTTGACTTTTGGCGAATTAAAACCAGAAAAGTTCTTTTTTACCCTTGGCCCAATATCAGATTCTGATTTCGGCCAAACAGCCTTAACTAATGATGTCACGTGAGAGTCACATGAGGAACCAAATGTAATTGATTTTGAAAAACATGTATTTGTATGTAATTGAAACTAGCTGTTTTTTTTAAACTAGTCGTTGGAGGACACGTGAAGGCTATTTATACACCATTTTTGGTTTCTTTGTGCTGTTTTTTGCTGATTATTTTGTGTACAAGTGAAAAAATTCTTCTAGTTCAAAGCAAGATCCCGCAAGTGTTGTTGTTCGCCCAATTTGTATGAATTCAAATTGTTGTAAGCGTACTATTATATCTGTGACCAAGTCTCAACCTAACAAGGCAAGATTTTATTGGCGTTGTCCAATACATGGTTAGTCAGAATGGTGTCCTGAACAAGAAGCTGTGCAAACACAAGAACGGGAAGATTTCATGCATGCAGAACTACTAAGTGAATTTGTGCAACCACAATATCAATGACAACTTCCAAGGGTTCAAATGCAAAAGCAAGATACAACATAGCAAGCTGTGGAGAATGCTAAAAGAAGACAAAAGAAGATAATGCAACCCAATGAAGATAAATACTATAGAATCCGGCAACTTATTTGTCTAAACGTGCTGATGTTTGCTATGTATCTTATAGTGCACATTTACAAAGCATTTGAGTAGACGTAAAATTGCAAGTTAGGAACATTCCTATCGAACTTAGTTTTTCCAACCAAGTTATCAATACAAGATTACTAGCAAAATGATTAGCAAACTGACTAGCAATGTGGGTACCAAAATAATTACATCTTCAACTAACAAAACCAGCAAAATGTATAATAGTCAACTGAACTAAGGGCTCTCACCAAATCAAGGCCTAAGCCTTTCTCCATTGCCTCTGCACCCTGCCCCCCCCCCCCCCCCCCTTCTTGTTCCAGCCCTTCCTCTTGATCTAACCCTTCCTCTTTATCCAGCCCTTCCTCTTGTTGCAGACCTTCCCCTTCCACTTACACTTGCATCTGCACCAGTTCCATTCCTACCTGCAGTTACTACCCTTCCCCTTCATCCTCTACCAACTCTGTCAGTCCCTACATGCTCCTCTTCATCTGCCACAGGTCTTGCCCTTTTACTCCCATAATTGGCAGTCTACATTCGTCAATTCAACCAACAAAGTCTACCTGGAGGTCTCAAATATTTGGTGGTGAACATGTATCCTCAGTAATCTTCAAGCCAAAATATATATTGTGGCACAGGTAGGATGTTCATGTCATAAGCTCTCAAATAAGCAGCTTTTGTATGGTTTGGACTCAAATAGTTCTCTCCATCCTCTCTATTTTGATTGATAACCATCCATACATGCCTACATGGAATGCCACCAATGTCCCATTTCCTGCAATCACATGACCAACTTTGCATGTCCACCACAAATGTGTAGGAGTAGTCCATCACCTCATACATTTGTCCTGCCTCTGAAATTAATCTACCCCTCCTAGATTGATCATGGGATTCATTCAATTTTTTCAATACTCTTGGCATGACAACTGACTCACACGTAGCCCATTTCTTCCTCCTAAATGTAACTCTTTGCATTATTTGTTTTCTCAAACCCTACAGGCATACACTGTATTACACACAGTCATTGACATATCATAACATCATAACATAGTTGCTTAATATTAAATACTTTCATTTAGTTCAACAATGTATTAACCTCCATAATGTTTAGGATAGAAAACCATCTAACAGGTTCCACCCAATTGTTAATACTCTCACTGCAATTGTTGATTGAGTGATCAATCATTGGAGTTATGTCAAAGGCATGTCTTGCCCATAAAGGCAGAGGAATGTTCATGAAATACTTCCAAGTTGGATCACTTGCTCTTTTCATCTTCTCCATGGCCTTTTTGAAGCCATATGATGTGTATGCAGATGATGCTTGCCAGTAGTACCTTCTGAGATCAACACTAGGCCACTTGAGCTTGAAATTGTTATAAATGTGTTTTGCACATTTTCTGTTTATGACATTTGGTGCTAGTTCTTCAATTATAGGCACCAAACCCTACATATAACCAATTCAACCAGTTAGTTAGTGATGCATATAGTTAATGAAAGCATATAAAAGCATATACATAAATTGACATCTAAATACTTTTTGCCTATCACCCATGAAGTACCAGTGTTTGTCAGCTTCAAAAGGGCCAATGAATCTCACTAAGCAATGGATGAAGAATTCCCAGGACTCTTTTCACTCAGATTCCACAATGGCCCAAGCCACTGGATAAATCCCACAATCAGCATCAGTACCTATTGCACTCAACAAATGTCCATCATATGATTCCCTCAGGTGACAACCATCAAAGAACAAAAAAGGACTACAACCATTAAGGAATCCTCTCTTAAGCCCTTCCAAACCATAGAAGAATCTTTGGAAAAGTGGTGGTCTATCAATGGCAGGTTTTACTACCATCTCAACCACACGGCCAGGATTAGTCCTAAGCAACATTTCTATGTACTTAAGTGACAATTTGAAAGCTTCTTCTGGATTGCCACCTAGTATGATCATGGACTTCATCCTTGCCCTATACACTCTCATATAAGGCACAATTACCCCAAGCTTTGTATTGACCCATGGTTCATGTTTCTTTGCACTCAAAGTTGGATTCTCTCTTAATGCTTCAAGAATATTGATGGACAACCAATTAGAGTCTGCTTGTTTATGATCAACTCTCCTGACACACTTATGCACCCCATTGTCTTAATCATAAATGATTTCTCATCATCCTAAACACCTGCAAATGATAGTTATTCAATGTCAGTATCCACACACATATATGCAATATTTCTATAAGAAAGGAAGTTGAAGATATGCAATATTACTTGCATGAAGTCTCCATGGACACCCTTTCCCACCACACTCCACAGTGTATCTGCATGAATCATTCTTCTTTCTGTTCAAGTGAAAGCCCACTTTGAGTACATATTCATTAACCCTCCTTCTCAACTAAGCAACACTTCCAAACACATCTCCAACTGTAAAATCCTTATCCCATTCATCATTGTACTCATGAAATTCATCACCTACCCACTCTTGATCACTGAAGTTCTCATATATTGCATCATAGGCTGATTCCTCTTGCTCATCTTTACCAGACTGCTCTTCAACCTCATGAACTCCATTGTCATCCAAATTTTCTTCAACCTCAGCATCCACATGTTCCTCATGAACTGCATCCACATGTTCCTCATGTTGTTCAGTCTCAACATCATCATCTTCCTCTAAATCTGGATGTAGCCTAACAAATCCAATGCCTTCCTCTTCACTCTCATACATATACTGGAAGGTAGGTTCATCATTTTCCCAATCAAACATCTTCTCTCTATCACTCTCATCTGCATCATCTCCCTCCACCTGTTTTTATATTGAACTTGGTTTGTTGCTCTCATTCAGCTCATCACTCTCCAATATATCATCACCGTCAGTCTCCTCACTACTGAAATCACTTTCTACCTCACCACCTATGCATTCACTATCACTTGAAGAATCTTCAATTTCAACTACCATCATCCTTCCTCTTCTTTTCAGCCAAAATCTTATGTTTTAGTTCATTCAAATTATCTTCATCCTCCTCCAAGTCCTCTACTAGTACCTCATCCTCCATTCCCTTGTTCCCACTATCTTCACCAACCACATCCTCCATTGTCTTCACACAACTTCCTTCACCAACCACATCCTCCATTGTCTTCTTACCACTTCCTTCACCAACCATGTATTTAGGTTCAGTAGACTTTGAAAAATTATGTGTCAATATGTTGCCAACAGTTCCTCAAACTCATCATCATTAACAATATGCCTACTGTCCACAGACTTCATAGGAGTAGGATCATCTGGGATAGGAATATAAGGGGTAGCAGGTGGAGTTTTTGGGATGGTGTTAGCAGGTGGGGTTTGAGTTTTGGTGGTAGCAGGTGGGGTTTGAGTTTTGGTGGTAGAAAGTGGAGTTTGGAGGAGGTCTTTTGTCATGGTGGTATGAGGTGGAGTTTGTGATTCTTGGGTTGGTTGAGTAACTGGAGGTGGGGGTGCTTCATCATCATCCAAATCAGTTACCTCATCTTCACTAGTTTGAAACTGTCTAGTTTGTTTTGGTGGTATTGGCTTGCATAATCTATACCTAAACAATCTCCTTTTAGCAGATGGTTCTTGGTGTATTTCAGTTGGAGGCGTATATTCAAGATCAAGCCTCTCCCTATATTTCTTCTTTGTACATGGCATGTCAATAGCTATAGGTACAACACATTCAATAGTCAAATGCAGATCAATTTCCGTCCTTGCCATATTTTCCTCAAAAATTTGCTTAACTGAATCATTATCTATAATATTTACACCCTTATAAGAATTTTCAACATAAGCCACCATATCATAAAACAGAGTACCTTCAGTAGTATCCACAGTCCTTGAGACTGATCTCTGTACATCATTTAGTAATCTGTCAAAAGTGTAGCCTTTTGAGTGAACATCAACCAAGATAAATTGGTCCTTCCCAAAGATGATTCTGATGTCTAAAGTATCCCGCATTGTAACTGTAAAATCCATAAAACAAACACACCAAACTAATTTCAGTCAAAATTCCCAAAAATCACAGAAAAACCCTAGCCATCTTAACACACAAAGATACAATCTACCAACAAAAATCAGACCCAAAATTAAGCTACACTATACGAATACATACATGAACCAGTTCGAAACCTTTCATAAAACAAATTTAAATTTCAATGGAGCAACACTAGCCATACTGTCGAGCTCCGATTGTCAACGCAAAAGCCCAACGCCGACGAATACCGGCAAATAATGTGCAATAATAGCTTCTGATCACACGAATTTGGAGTTAATGGAAGTTTTATGCTTTCATGGAAGAACAGGAGAGTGAAGACGAAGGGGGCCATTTTTTGGTTTTGGCGGGTGACGTGTGTATATTAAAACCTAAAAGAGAAGTTTTGAGCTATGGCTATGTTTGTTTTGCTATTAATTGAAAACTCATCTTAATTCGGTCAGCTCTTAATTCGCTAAAAGGACCCAGTTGTAATTATTTGACTAACGGACTTTTAGATGAAAACGAGGCTTCATAGAGGGGTATATGTAATTGATCCTTTGTTTAATCATATAAACTATACAAAGACTGTTGAGGTGGATTTGATCTGGGAAAATCAAACAAGTGAGTCTCCATTACACAATTGCACATGGGCTCAAGAGTTGGTGGGTTGAGCTTTGGGATGAAGCCCAATAGAACAAAGGATTTCGCTAATCCGGTTTTGAAGTCCATGTATACATAATCAACCAATTAAGTGCTTGCTTGGCAGCCCCTTCCAAAAGTCTACTGCAAAAAGCAAAAGATAAATCAGACATATTAGACTTGTATTGTCTTTAAGACCGGGTTTTCGTGAACCAAATGAAGCCTTAAGGTATATTCAAAATTTATCGGAGCGCCACGTACTTAACATCGCATGTACATGTTTATACATTGAGTCGAGACCTTGGGAATATTTACCATCTCTATATTTAATTATATTGCATCACCTTCAATAATAAATATAGTATGTGACAAATTATATTTAATAATATTTTAATTATTTATTTACACATGACATATTCCCATATCCAGATCGATCTTGTACTTCTTCCTTCAGTCCCACGATAAAATGTCCGATTTTAACTTTTTGCATCAATATTTTTTTATTTTGACTTGGATTGATCCTAAATCGTACACGTTAATTGTTCAATTATTCAAAGTAGTATAAAACTACAATACCTGGCACGTGGAGAATCAGGCAGAATCAGGCGATTTTATCGCAATTTTGTTGTTTTGTGGGTAAAAACTGAAATTTGAATTTACAATCCCACTCTCAACCCCGCATTGCGTGAGATACACGCATATACAAAATAGCACAACATCCTTCATCTCTTCATTCCAAACCTACCCAAATCTCCGATGCCACTCTCTCCTCTGGATCCACAGTGGATTTCTCGCTAACGTTGTATGCCTGATATAAAAGAACCACAGCCAAGATAAACGTGCAGCTTGCAGTTTCAGCGAGATGTCTACGCTCTTTCCATCTCTTGCTATTGTCATCAAAGTAGACAGCCTTAGCAAGGTTTCCTCCACCGATTTCCTATCGGCACCATTCCAAAAAGAATTACCCTTTTGACTGTTCTGGACTTTTGGGCGAGCTTCCTTTGCTATACTCTGGCTGGTGTATTGGCGCCCGTGAAGAATTTACAGGTGACCGACTATCTGCCTTCTCACTTCCTGAATTTGTGCTTTTTCCGGTCTTCTATTTGATTTTGGTTTTGTTGAGGAGCTTTCGTGTACTTTTATTAGCATTTGTTAGTGTCGTAGTAGTGTGATAGTGAATGCGTGTAGAATAATCTTGTTTCCCTAGTTAAATTGCCAGAAGCTGATTATATCTTTAGATTACTCATCATATTCAAGCTTATAGTGATGGAAAACGATTATGACGATGATAAATTATTGGAGAAAATATTTGATTCATTCATATGTTGTGTCTGCGCTTGATACATCTTTTCTTTCCTATTTTTCCTCTTCAATTAACCATGTTTTGATTTAGGTTTTGTTTTCTTGCAGAGATCTTGTTTCCCATAACATTTCTAATCCAAAAAGGTTGAAGCTTTTTGAATTACACCGTGTGAATTTCTGTTTATTTACCGCTTACATTTATGTGGTTGTACGATGTGACCATCTTTCTTGTTTTTTAGAAAAAGAGACTTTAGGTTTGTGTTTTCTTTACCCTAGCTGTTGATTGTCATGCGGGGATGATTACAGTATAATGTATAAACCCCAACCATATGTTTGTTGACTGTAATAGGAGAAGAACATGAACGCGACTGCTTTTCCCTCTAATGTGATGGTGCTGCGTCTATTTTGAATCATCAGAACCAGTTAGCAATTCCAACAACTGATGCTAACATGATAATGCCAATGGAAAACAAAAAGAAGTACGAGTGTGTATTTCTAGGGGCAGTAAGAATACTTTCAGTAGACATCCCATCATCTCTTTTGCCCTTCCAGAAAAAGTGTCAGATGTATTTCTTAAGGGACCAATATCATTATAAAAAATACCAGCTCAGATTTCAATTAGTCCTTATTCTCCTTTGCTTTGTTATTAATATTAAAATTTAATCTGATTCAAACTATTTTCAAAGAGAGTATTTCAACAACATATTACTTTCATATACATATGATTTCTATACAAACATACAGGTGAATAACCAGTGAAGATAAGGCTAGAACCAATCAATATTTTAATCCTTGATCTCTTATTTGATTCTAATGAAATTCTTGAATTGTTTGTTATCTTCACCTTGAAACCAACAGGTTATTTTCATTCAACAATTGCACGAGGTTATGTGTATATTCAGTTGATAGATATAATTGCAAGTGCAATATATTTTTGAATGATTGATACCATATGAATAGCTATTACTTCTGTTAATTGCAATCTGCAATCCTCTTATTTGCAGGAACCTGCAAATAGTATAGTAGTTTTAATTATTTGTACTCATGTGTTTGTACCAAATCACACACAAGTGGGATGGCGTAAAATGTGAATTGTGTGGATAAGTTTTTGCTTCTTTTTTTTTTCCAGTAAATGTCTCATAATCATCCTTCGATATATAATTGGATGTCCCAACTTAGACCATTCCCAATGGTGACGGACGACGGCGCGTCGTCGTTTTGATCCAATGGTGATGCATCGTCGTCGCGTCGCCACGTCATTTTTTTTTAAAATTCAAAATCAAACATAATTCAAAATTCAAATTCATATTGAAAA
>JAYMSP010007176.1:0-10362 GCA_036897095.1 Plantago elongata
TCCCTAGGCGCCCCGGGGGGGCGCCCCCCCCCCCCCCAAACAAGACTTTTGATTTTGTTGTTTTCTTTGTATGTTGTTGGAAGTTAGTGTTGAGACAAGAAAAGACTTATTGATGTAAGGTGAGAGAGTGATACAACCTCCATAATCCATAGTGATAGTTGTAACTACTATGTACATACGTAGGATGGAAGTCAATCCAAAAACTGCAAACTTATCCAATGCCCTGTTTCACTATCAGGTCCATGCCCATCAAATGGTTTAGAATATCTGCCAAATGGTTTTGTATACAAAAAACAAAGAAACCAGGAGGAAGACTAGTCAACAATTTCAGCTTGGCTTTCCCGTCCCTGTAAAAGGTTTTGATAACGTTTATTATACAATTCAAATTATTGATAAATAAATTTGCCTATCTATACAAAACAGTCCCTCTTTATACTCTAAGTGGATACACACATCCATTTGGGGTTTAGTATTCGATTCACGCATTTCTCTATTTTACGATCTATATATCATAGTAAAAATATTAGAGGGTAATTATTTTTCACGTAACTATTTATAGTTCATTCCATTAGTACGATGAGGGAAATATCATGATCAATACTTTGAGTACTTGGAACCGAAAGTTCAAAAAATAAAATCAATACAGTACCCTATTACGATTTATTTAATGCTAGGGGGTACTATCGACCTAAATATCTATGCCTCAAAAATTAAAGTCACATATTTCAATCAACTAATTTTCTCAATATACATCCATATTATAATCGACCAAATCTCCATGCCTCCTCTGGTCGGTTTAACCCGAATGCTAAGAAATAATATTTAAGTACTTGTTTGGTTTAGAATTACAATTCAATTACATAACATGCAATTTATGTTACGTATTTATTTACTTTTTTAATATTCAATTACAATTCAATTCTCACTTAATTTTGAACTTACAAAATCCTTTACAATTATAATTTTATACCAAACACTAATTTTAACAACTCAATTACAACTTAATTACTATTCAAACGAATTTAACGGTAAACAACCACTTAGGGGCTGATGGCATGGCACTCAAATGACCATTTAGATGTGATCTTGGTAAAATTGTGTTTGAAATGAAATTGAAATGAAATATTTAAAGTGTATTTTAGACCAAATAATTGTTCATCAAGTCAAATGGAGCAGTTTAAATACTATATCAATCGGACCTCAGTTTTTACAAAGTCTTAGAAATTGGAAATAGGTTTGAGTGGTCGTGGATCATTAGTACAATTCGCATGTGATGAATCTGTATAATAGATAAAATTAGCCAGCTAATGCACTCACCAAGATTTTGCAGCTACTAAGTTAATCGCTTACTTTAAACTCGACTCTGCGTACGGTTCATAATGAAACTAGATGGCGAGTACACTAATTATGAATCAAGTACATAAAGTAGACTTTTCATTCCACACAAGTTTGATAGAAAATGAGAGGATCATGTTCAGTGTGATATGGGCAACTCTTTATAAAGTTTTCGGTAACGACGGATAGAATTTGAGTGGATTTTTTCAATTGAAATTGAATTATTTTTTTATAAAATGTTCGATTTGAATGGAAAAATGACCAATCAATCAATATGACAAACCACCCTTAAATGTATAACTAATTTTTGAGAATTAGTTGGATAAACAAATTTATAAAATACTAGAGTAACAAAATGTATGTTGGATCTTATGATTTAAATTTTAAAACGTCAATAATATATCTTTGGACAGATTATAAAAGTGTAGCTGTTTGACAAGGTTTTTGAGTCTATTATGTAGCGGATGTGCAAAGCTAAATCGTTATAATAAATGAGTGAGGATTAATTCTAAGTATGAATAAAGCTGACTAGGGAGTGATAAATTACATGTACATCATGTGAATATAGTAGATGAAGTATCTTGCATTTCCTTCATAACCATCATCTAATTTTTCTTTTAATAAATTATAAAATAAATTTATCAGATCTACTAATTAATAATGTGAATCAAATGCAAAAACTCCCCAAAGTTATTATAAATGTGCGTAAAATCTCATTAAATTAACAAATTAGTACCAAACTCACTAAGTTATTAAAAATGTGTGTGAAACTCCATGTTTTAATAAATTAGTCCCTAAACTATGAAGAATACGCACGAAACTCCTCCAGGTTATTGAAAAATGTGTACCAACCCCCCTGAATTATTAAAACATGTGTGTTGAATACCCCCTCGACCTTTTTTTCTTTCAGCATGCTCATGTTAGGTGCGACAATTGATGCTCTTTTAGTTTTTCTTACTCCAAATTATCCTTTAACTTTAATTTTTTTTGTTTACACGACTAATAAAGAATTTGTATATGTTATTTATATTTAGTGACAATTGCAATTAGTGTTATATATGATTATTATTTATATTTTTAATAGTTTAAATTTAATATTTTTTAAAAATTAAACTATCGAGTTAAACTGCACGCAATACAAATTCATCATGTATATTAAGCATTTATGTAAAAGGGATATTGTAATGACTTTATAAAAATTACGTAGAATTTTGTGCATATATTTAATAATTATGATAATTTTTTATTTCTTTTTTATTAATTTGGTGTAAGATAATATAAACAAAAACTTATAGTTACACTTTGTACCTCACACACTTTATAAAAGGGGATTTGTCCTCATTTTTTATAATTCGAGAGGGTTTGATACTAATTCGTTAAATTAAAGGGGTTTAGTCACTTTATTAATACCTCGGGATTATGCATTTAAATCTTAATAATATACCATCTAGTTTTTTTTAGAATTAAATAATATACCATCTAGTTACTGAAAGAGTATTATATATTTATAATGCAAAATAAGATGATTGAGAGCTAGTAATAAGCTAGTGTTTTCAAACTTTGCTTAGTCCGGTCGGTTAATCAAAAATCGGTACAATACAACACTTTCCTCAAACCAACCCGGTTCACAGCTACCATATAAAAAGAACCTTTCTTTATCCTCCTCCTTCCTCCTCTCCTTTAGCCTTCATCAGTAAATCACCAAACAAATACAGAAACCAAAAACAATTAAAAAAAGGGGGCAATTCAATTGCACCCCCACCCCAACCAGGCAGGTACCTACCCACCCACCCACCCCAAAATATGGGTAAGGCAGCACCACCACTTTCTACACCTCTACCTTCAACTACTACTACCATGGACAACAAGCCCAAGAAGAAAAAGGGCCGCCCTCCCAAAAACGCCACTCCCAGCCGCCGATCCACTCGCCGGAACCCTACCGATTTCGATTCCGACGACGACGATGACGAGCGTCAGCAGAAGAAGGTCAAACTCGTTGTCAAGCTGCCTGAATCTGAAAATCGGCACTCTAAGAGTAAAAGACCTAAGCTTGAATCTCGCATGTCTGATTCGGGTTCGGATTCCGGGTCGGAACCCGACCCGGATTCGGAGGATCGAGGTGGGAAAGCTAAGAAACGGAAGGTTAATGGCGGATCTGACGATGCGGGTTCGGCTCAGGTTTGAATTTGATTTTTTGGGTTGCATTTTGGGGTTTTTTGATTTTGTTTTTGGATTTTCGCGCTAAAAAAGGGTAATTAGTGGTGAAGATCTGGAGGGATTTGGTGTTTTGAAGTGACTGAGTCATAAATCTGTGAAGATGAGTTGAAAAAAATGATAAAGAATTGATTTTTATTTCCTTTTCGTGATTGGGAATTACTAGTTACTACTCCTTTTACTACTGTCTACTAGTTGAAGTATTAATTATGTCCTTTATTCAGCTCAAGTTATTGCTTTGTTTTATATTTTCGTGCCAATTTGCTTGGAAGAATAAAAAGTTGGGATTTGTCTTTACTCTGATTAGGATTGCAAATAGCTGAAGAAGCTTTTTTTTGTACTTGCATTGACTGCTTTAATATACTTTGCTGCTAAGAGTGGAATTTTATGGAATTTGGTGCTCTCTGTATATTAATGGCTCCATTCATTTTTGCAGGAAATAGAGGAAGAAGAGGAGGAGGATGAGGAGATGGTAATGGTGAAAACGGAGTCTCCTGCACCGGGTTCGACTTGGCAAATCCTTTTCGAATTACGAGTGATAAATGAGCTTGCCTATCACCTGGCAATTTTATCTGATTTTGGTTGTTACTTGTGGACAGGGTCACAATTGGAGTCTGGACCCACGACACCTTTGCCAGACAAAACATTGTTGGTTTTCATACTTGATAGGCTTCAAAAGTGAGTGGGTTTCTTCTACACATGCTGTGGCAATCTTTCATATCTCTTCGTACTATTTTCCTGTCTGATATAGTTGTTTACTCACTGTCTTTTTTACTTGTGTGGTTGTTATGCAGGAAGGATACTTATGGGGTGTTCTCTGAAGCTGTGGATCCTGATGAGGTGATTGGAGATGTTTTTTTTGTGTATAAGATTGTAAATTTTTATGTCCTGATTGACTCATAAGGTGTTTGTTTCTTTGCAGCTGCCTGATTACTTTGAGATTATAGAACAGCCAATGGATTTTGGCACTGTCAGGAAAAAACTTGAAAAAAATGCTTACAAAAGTGTGGAAGAATTGGAGGTCAGGCTTCACTTTTCTTCTGTGCAATGTGCACTTGTGATTGTGTTATCTGTCAATATTTGTTCGAATTCTATGTGGTAATTTGTATGCAGGTTAAGATTCCCTGTTAAAAGTACTAAATAGACTTAAATGTGGTTGAATGTTGATTGAGGAGATATTTGGTGGATGTAGCAACTTCCTTGCTCTTATTTGTTGGATTTAGCAAGGATGTTTATAATCCAACAAATTTCTTCTTCCTCTCTGTGCTTCTAGGGTATTTTATAATGTTAGCTACCTGAGTCTTAATCTTATGTTGGTACAAGATTTTTGTGGCTGGATTCCTAAATCAATGTTGTGACAGCGCAGTTTGGGTTTTATATAGTGTTTAGGTGACTCGTGGAACTGAATCCTGCTAACTCTTACATTTATTACTGAATACAGGCAGATATCTTCTTGATATGTGCAAACGCAATGCAGTATAATGCTCCAGATACAGTATACTACCGGCAGGTTTGTACACATTTTCTATGGCTTTTGCATATATATGTCATCACCACTCCTCCCCACCCACCCACTGTGTAATTCATAACAAGGGAAAATCATGTTAGGCACGATCTATACAAGAACTTGCAAAGAGGGATTTTCAAAATCTGAAAAACGAAGGTGAAGATGGTGAACCTCAGCCGAAGGTTGTCCGCCGAGGAAGGCCTCCGGGTATTAAGACTCAGAAAAAGTCCCTAGAAACATCATCACCCATTGATAGTGCTGTCCCTGAACTTTCTTCTGGTGCAACACTTGCCAGCGAAGAGGAGAAAGGAGGAGGATCCAATTCTTATAATCTGAGAAAGGCGCCAATGCAAAGCAGGTTTCGGTCTACAGACCCTTTTGCATCATCATACGCTTCTAGAAATGGTGAAAACCATTACGATTGGTCGGCTAACTGGCATAATGAATTTCCAGGTTTGTATTTGGAATTATAGTGGTATTGATGATCAAAGTTCGACATTTACTTCCTAGGCACTCTAACCTTCTCTCAAAACTCGCAGCTCATATATTAAGAGCCGACTTGAAGTATGGGAACAAACACTTCACAGTGGATGAGAGTAGGCGTCATAGCTACAAGCAGTTGTCCCATTCGTCTTCCAGCACTGGAAATTACCCTGCGTCATCTAATTTTATTGGTGTTAAGCGATTAGTGATGGTATGATCTTTTAAACTTCCATGTTGTCTGTGATTCTTAATATTTATGCTGATCATGCTGTACACCATTCCTATCTACGCAGACAGTGTTTAGCACCATTACGTCTCAAGACAACTAACTCTCTCTTTTCAACTAACAGGTAGGTCTTCAAGAGCCACTTGCTTATGCAAGAAGCTTGGCTCGGTATGCAGCTACTCTTGGGCCCGTAGCTTGGAAAATTGCAGCAAACAAGATCCAGGCAGGTGTACCTCCCGGAATGCAATTTGGTCCTGGCTGGGTGGGTGATAATGGGCCTCCCTCACGCCTGCCATCTCTATCAAATGAAAAGCAAAAATCGTCAATCAACACTCCACCCCATTCCAATTCAACACAACTTTTGACACCTTCAACTTCCGATCCAAGTCCTGTTCCAAACGGGACTCCACAAGGAATGGTCGAAGCCGTTCAGAAACTGAACAGTCAGAACGACCAAAAACCTGTTTTTCAGCCTCACGTGAACAGTTCTGGAGGAATTCAGAGTCCGAGAGAGCAAAAGCCCGTGTTGCAGCCTCACACAAACAGTTCTGGTGGAATCATTGGGAAACCGTCTGTAATCCAGCCGCAAAAATATTCTCTTTCAGATCCACCGGACCTGAACGTAAGAGTTTTAGTTGGTTCCCCGCCTAGTTCAAGTAGCTTACAGCAGATCGGTTCGCCCCAGCAGCCAGATTTAGCTTTACAACTTTGAGGATTGATTTTTGTCCTCACATATTGTTTGATGGCTGCAGCAGCATCTCTGTTGTTATGTCTTGTTAGGTGACTGATTGATGACGCTTGAATGATGGCCCAGGTGTTTGAGTTGGTGAAGTTGCTGATCCTTAGATTTAGGAGATAATTTGTACATATAAATAACTACTACATCAATTAATGTGTCCTGTGTATTTAATTTATTGTGTACCTTAACTCAAACTAAAGAATTGTTTACTGTAACATTTGGGATATTAATAACATTGACCCGTCTATGGCATTTCTCAGTAGTGAAGAAAATGATTTGAAAAGAGCTGTTTTGCTTCCCGGAACTCCTGTAAATCGAACAGGTCCCATGGGCTCATCGCGCTTCCCTTCGAACAACACTTAATTGCTGTTTCGCCATATACACCAACGAATGCATATGAGCAGGTCAAAATCTTCATTGGATGAACAACACGTCCATGGATCTGTGGAATCGGAATGCAATAAACTATTAGCAATAGGAGACACAGCCCACGTAACCCGAGCAAAGTGACAATCATGGAACACATGAATTACAAACTCGACTCCACAATTGCAAACATGACACAAATTATCATGAGCCAAGTTCCTACGACATAAGACAACAAGTACAGGGTGAGCTTGCTTCAAGAAGCGCCAATCAAATGCAGATTGCATTTCCAAATGAAAATCCAATTCTCATGGCCTATCGTACTACTGCTGCCAGTAGCTGAACATGTGGTCTCCGTACGGATTCTGCGAGCCAAATGGTACGCAGTCCGAGCGAATAGAAGCCATGGTCAGAATAATGCCAAACCCGCTGTCTACACAATCAGCACTAAGAAAAGGAGTCTTCAAAACAGCCTCAACATCCTCATCCCATAAAACGTGCTGCAACAGCTCCCTTCATCTATTAATATTATCACTTATTAACTCCCGCATTCTATTCTTTTCAAAATCATATGCGGGTCGAAACCGATCATTTAAGCTACATGTCTATTCGTTGTGGATGGACTAGCTACTACTAGAGCTATATAAATTGTCGGTCCAGCTAAATTACTCTAATAGTCTAATGTAAACACACTTAGCTTTAGAGTCATTAACGGAGTAATTCTCGAAGAAAAATGTTTATCAAATTCATACAAGTATCGTTTCCATCTCTTTAATCTCTATGAAACTTTGGGGTGTTCATCAACATCCCCTCGAATTGTACGATGTCACCTTAGCCGGACTAACCGTCCACCCCTCGAATTGGTTGCTTATGTTCCACAGAAGAAGGTAATTAAACTGTAATCATAAATGTACAAATGACTTGAATTATTCTTTGTCCATGTGGATCTCCTGGTTTCATAATTATTGACAGAAACAACTGGAGTAGCATAAACTGAGTTATTGTCTGAAACATTCAAAACTTGAGAATCATTAGTAATCAATAACAACATCCTGAACCTCTTTTTGTTCTGCATTTGACATATATTGATCATGAGATGCATCAGGAATATGTAAAGTGTCTGATACAATATCAATTAAAATATCTGGAGAATGCACAACAGGAGAATCATCAAGAGCAATAATAGAATCTATCATTTGCTGGAACTAGTTTTGTAATTTCTGACATGATACATGTATACTACTCACTTCATTTACTTGGCAAGGAGTTCAAACAGTGAAAAAAACAATTACATTCGATGACTAAATCTGCAATGGACCCCCAGAAACAGAAACATCAGCAGATGTGCATGAAAATTCCTCCTATCCTATGAATGTATCTTCAGTTCGGAGGTGGGATGATCTGCTTCCAAAGCTTGAATCTGATGCCCAATTTTGAGTGACAAAAGACTCAGATGCATGATTTGATCCTAGTTGAACCTGAAGTACAGAGTAGCAACACAAGTAATAATTTGCACGAAACAGACGGACCACCTATTACAAAACGGGTGAAGAGAGCATCAGTTATGGACTTATGGGGACTTATTTGAACCATGCCGCTCCGTTTGAGTTGGAAGCACGGGCCATCAGTAGCACCCTTCCTCGGTGAAGGTTACTTGAAAGCACAGAGGCGCAAACATCACGGTAGAAAGCCAACCGTTGTGCAGCACATTTAAGTATGTGGAGACCTAAGTATTTTTTACTCCGGACCACTTTGAGTACATCTTGGCTATTCATCTCTGAACACGGCTCAAGCCCAGGAGGATACGATACATTCGCTGATGGAGGTATTGGGGGAAGATTTGTAAAGTCTGAAGTATCAATTGCTAACCCCTGAAAATACCGTCTAATATTTTTGTCAAGCACTTGGAGGCACTTGTAACAGTACGGTACCAACTCAAGCGTGTAGTATCTGCTTCTCAAGGCACTCATGAGAGTAACCAGATGGAGTTTCATTTCATTTAGAGTGTGGTTGGGATTATCCGTACTTACATATTCGGGAATATCCATTAATGGAGGTCGTGCAGGAAACGGTACAATGCGAGGAGCACCAAGCTGCAGAGGCTCAACACGCTGCATAAGATTATTGTTAATCTGGTTGAAGCTGTCAATTAACCGTGACATTGCAGCATCAAAATCCCTATGCGCATAGTACAGGTCGTCAAGCTCAGTGATCACAATCCAAGCCTGTTGAGGAGATTCCAATGCATCATAGATGTCCATGGTAATTGAGCTTGGTGAAAAGCCACAGTAGTTGGTGCGAACTGATTTTTAGAAACACCTACAAACATGTCCAAGAGATTATAAAATCAGTTAACTACTTATTCAAGAAACTCAAGAAAGAGTCATCACATACAAGAATCTAATACGAAACAGACATGGATAATATCAACAACGATTAATCGTATATACTACATTACTGACACAAAGGCAACAAGTTCAAGTTCACAAGCAGAGTATACATGAAAGATGCACATTAGAGATCAATTTGCATGAATAAAAGCAAGTTCACTGTCAGACATTTCAGCAAATAGGTTGTATTCTAAAAACTGTATTGATAGTGAGTAGCTGAAGGAAACTGCAGCGAATTACGTGTACAAGAAACTCGGAAAAACAAACGAACGAACGAAATGAAGTAAAACGGAAGTTCAGCCGAAGATAGAGAAAGACAATGTCGAAAGAGACTTACGTCTACAATGGCGGAGGCGATGGAAAGAGGTAGTTCTCGATCGGTAGAATCAGATTGTCGCCGGTTATTAGGCACAGCACAGGCTTTGGTTTGGCAGAGTAAAATGTTGACTGTGAATTGAAAAGAGCGACGGGAGATGAAAATGGCAGTTTAAATAAAGATAGGGAAAAATCTGAAAAGATTATCATTGTCACATTTTCGAAAAATATTCCTTTTGTTGTTAAAGCTCAATTTTAGTACTTTAAATTGATATTGTGTTCAATTTAGATACCTCGTGACACGTGACAGCTTAATTACGTGACACGTATCACATTGAAAAGTATAGAAATACGATGGACCTAAATGTAAATTTAATCATATTTATTAATTGCAAATAAATCATAAATTTTAATAATATTATTAAATTACCCATAAAAAAATATATCTCTATTGAAAATAATTTATAAAAAAATAAAAAATAAAATCATCACGAAATATCAACCTTCTTTCAAGGTTGAATTCTTCCACCATCGTGAAGCTTCCAGATCTGGCGGATTGGATGCTCCGTCGTGGATGAATCAATTACATAATTCAAAAATTCAATTGAAAAGTTTATTGTCGCAAATTGCATTTTTAAATTTTTGAATTTTTTTAATTTATTTTATATGTAATAAAATGTGAAGTATTTATTTTTATATTTTTACAAATATTTTTGAATTACATTAAACAATTTATACCTATAAATTACGAGTGAGTGACACGTGTTCCCCCTTTTTTTAATTTTAA
>JAYMSP010007177.1:0-10361 GCA_036897095.1 Plantago elongata
GGGGGGCACATGGCAGCAGCCCATTGGCTGTTGCCCGCGCCGTGTCAGGCGCCTCGCCACACCGCGCCTATTGACACGGTGTAAACACCCATTGGGGCGCCGTTGGCGCGCCGTGCGCCACGGCGCGCACCCAACGACGCCCCGTTGGGTGTAGTTTAAGTGAATGAATGAAGTATGATATATTATGAATATTGTATTAGACGTATTTTTAATTTCAAAAGGTGAAGTTGAGTTTAGATTGAGGGAGATTAATTATCACCCCAATTAAAATAAAGTTGGACCAAAATTTAAAATGAAAAGTTGAGTTTGGACTAAAATTAGAATTTGAAAGTTGCGTTGGGAATGAAGTAAGTATAATTGTTACCTCACTTGGGGCTTGCATGAATAATATTTAAAACCATTTGTTGTGAGATTTTATTTTGTTTAGATTAAATGGCACAACTGCAATATTGATAAATCATTCATGTCGAGGGAATCGACTCTCTAATCTCCATTTTAATAGCCTCAATAGTTCTCTATACGGAGAATAAGTCAACCATTTCGAAGATTCGAACCCGTGAATTTTAGATACGAGATGTTTTGGTTTGCCACTCGGCTACTAACGTTTTAAACGTTATGAGATTATTAGGTTTGTGGCTTGTGTTATTTTAAAAATATTTATATATATTATTTTTTTTTATTTTGAATCGATAAATGTGACTTGAACTCCAATCTATTGATTGGGAGAGAATCGATTTACCGACTAAGTTATACTTCACTGTATACCACAATATATTCATACTAAGTTTATTGGTATTAAGAATTACTGGAAATATAAAAATAATTGATTGATTTCAAAAAAAATTGATGTACTAATAGTTGACAACCACCACCTATTCATGTAAAATATTTTGACTTTTGTATCCGCCGACTATTCAGGGACAGTTTGACATGAGATTAAAATCGATCAATTTAGCTCGATAAACATTGATTTGGCCTAAAATACACTTCAAATACCCCATTTCAATTCCAAGTACAATTTCACCAAAATTCATTAAAATGCCCAATTAAATTCTATACCAATCAGCCCCTCGATACAATTCTTACACTTTAGAATCATATATACTTTAGCAATGCTATATTAAGCGAGTACTCCTTACGAAATCTATACACAATTACACTGGATTGTCTTTGACCTTGATTTGAATCAATTTTCGGAGGAGTTTCCTTACGAAATCTATACACAATTACACTGGATTGTCTTTGACCTTGATTTGAATCAATTTCGAAGGAGTCTGTGTAACTCAAGAACTGTTGGACTTGGTAAACTGTAATCCAGAAAAACAAGTTTACATGTATAAACAGAATCATTCTACCATTAACAAAACCAATCATGTATACATTACTGTTTTACAACATAGTAAAAGCTAAAATCAAAAGCAACCCTTTACATATTCTGTAAAACTAAGGAAAAAGAAAAAAGAACAAAAAAATTGCACTTCCAATTTCCCCTATCAATTAAAAGAGGATTTGAAAAAATTGCAGGTGTTCTGTTGTTAAACTAGCTAATATTAGTTGTATGCTTCTCTTTACTCATACTCCTCATCTAGAAACACTTCCGGGGCGGGATGCACTACTGCAGTCGAAAAGTTTAGTGCCTTTTGGAGCTTGCGTTGATCGAATATCTCAACTTCAACCAAGAACATCGAACTCACAGGCCGATGATCTGATAGTTTTATCTCCGTCCGCTTGTAGAAAAGCTGCTTGATGCCTTTTCCGAACCAAAGTACACGATCACACCTGCAAATATCACAATAAGTCAATAACTTGTTTCATGCTATACGTTATCGGACTATAGTGTACATACGTACAGCTACTTCATTGAGAGGTGCAAGACATACCATGCTGGAGATCTCTTCTTCTCTCCTTCTTTTGGATTTTCATTCACGTATCTATCGGAGTTGAATACATACTTGTACGTAGGTGCAAAATTTATGGCCCCTTCTTTCCATCCATCAAAAACATGTCCATGTCGAAGTTCTCTGGTTAGCTGCAAGTGTAGTAGGTCCAATATATAAGTCTATCCCATCTATGTTACAACAAAAATACCTCAAAGAAGAAATGGTAATTAAATGCAATACCTGATCACTGTTAAGGAGCTCAGCCCACTTCTTCTTTTCGACAAACTTCCTTACATCTTTGCCCCCCATATTGAGGCGATAGTTCAAATCTCCAAACCAGAATATTTTACTGTTCATAGAAACATTGGACATTGATCAGTTGAGGTTTTAAAGTTAAGAACACATCAACTGGGTTAAAAAGCCGGTCATAGTGCCTAGACCGATGATATATGAGCTAGTAATGGAAAATCCACTACATGTACTTACTCATGAGATGGTATTGTCTGTGGCTGATCAATGTCAAAGACGGATGAGAAATGTGTCCGTTTTATAATCTCAAGAACATCAGCATTACGCCTTTGCTCTGCCCCTAATTTCTCACCAGATGTTAAATGAGAGCAAACGAAGCATAGACGACTTTGGAAAAGGGACATACTGACAGAAACAGATCCCTGTGAAAAACCAAATTAAGTTTCTAGTAAGTATAAGGAATTGTGCATCAGGAATTGCAGCCCTGTTTAGTGTTTAGTAACAAAGAGAAGGAAGAAACTACCTTGTTGCCCATGTAGCCCATGAGGCCAACTCCAACTGGAGAAACCTTCAAGTTGTTTACATGTCTCCTTAACCTTCGACGCACCCAAATCGAAACGTATATTCCTACCATCTGCTTACTCACGATTCTTACATACTTCGAATGCGAATATGATTTCTGCTCTTTTTCCATCTTTACCTCAGCAATTTCCGCAAATGAATCTTCGCCTTCCTCACTTGATATTTGACTTAACCCGTCAGAAAGTGAATCAACAACCTCAGCCTCTTCTTCCAGTTGCTTGCAGAGCAGCCCCAAGTTTCCAGAGCTATGATGCTGTCTTTTCAAGCCGGGGTTGCCACTTGCTCCAGTATTAGGAGGGCTTGAGTTTGAACTGTCAACGTTCCAGGTTGCCCCCATCTTTGCGTTACTGCTGAAAACTCTCCGTAATTTGGATCGAGAGGATACGTTCTGGTTAGTTGCATCTAAGGAGAGCTCCGGCCAGTCCAATCGAGTTGACCAATTGGTGCTGCATATCTTTTTTAGCTGCATGTTCGTTTTCATGACTGCTATGTCGTGATCAACATCATTGGTAGTGTCGATTGGCACCTGTGCGAGTATCTCAAGTACCGGAGTATCCACACTGTCAAGTATGTCTGAAGCTGAGGATGTGGTACTAAAAACTGGAGAGGGTGGTGCACTGAAGCTTTTATGTATCTTTACAGGTTCCGACTTTCTGTTCAACGCCCTGCGAATGATCGACTCCCATTTGTGAATCGGCCTTCTGTTTTCAGCTCCTAGAACATTTCCAGCACTCAGAGGAACCACTTCTTGGAAACTGTTGAAAGAATCAGGATCAGAATCCAAAACATTCTAAGAATCAAATAGCAGCTAAAAGTTTTATGTCCTCTGATAGAATCATGACCAGCTGCCTTACAATTACAGCTATATGCAGATGAATGAACTATAGGAAATCCAGGTGTAGTTATGCCATGACTTAAAAGTAGTAACAAACAAGATTCCAAATAACAAGAAGTCACAAAATTGAATATATACTCTTAACAACAACTCACCCAAGAATGTAAATATCTGCTGGCTCTTGCATACAGAGCCACTCATCAATATCAAGACTATCATCTGGAATCTGACCGGCAACGTTCCAAGTACCAACGGTCACTCTGCGCAGAAGTAAAGCCAACATAAGAGAACTGGCAAAACAACCGTAGTTACTAACAAAAACACAAAGTTTACGTCTTTCGGGACAAACCTCACTTCTTTTGTATTTATGTACTGAAGCCTCAAAGTTTCGGACTTTCCTCTCCGGTGCTGTTTTACAGAAGATCTCCCTGCACAATTTCATTTCCATGTCCAGAAAACTAGTCAGAAAACGAGTTTTTTTCTAATAAAAGACAGTTTGATCCCTAAAGTAATCCAATCAGCATAACTGTAAAAAATTCTTACCAAACTCTGTATACAACTATTCATCAAGTGTGTAACAACATATGAATGCATTTATTCGCAAGTTTTTTAGACTAAAACGTCGTTTTAATTCGCAACAACTTTCACCAAACACAAGGTAAGCAAGCCAATGTTGACCCGTAACAAGGATCACAATTAGTCACGTTTTGTAATGAAACAAACTGCAGCAAACTTACTTCCTGTAGCTTGATGGCTCGAAGATACAGATTGGAATCTATGTCTTGTTCTGTTGCAATCTTCATTTATCTCTTCTTCGTCTTCATCATCTTTCACCGAGAAAGCTAATATCCAAAACAGTAACAAGTAAGAACCCAATTGGACTAATCAAACCACACACATAAAAAAGATGTCTTTTCAACCAGGAAAAAGAGAAGCGGTAAGGAAGCTGGAGGTGTTGGTATCCAGTTCCAGTGTGAGGTGTTATTATCGGAATAGAGTGTTGTGTACATAAACATGTCATGTAATATCGAGTTCTCAAGAAAAGAAAAGGTCAAAGAAACAAGCATACCATCATCCTCACTCTCCGTATCAACTTCATCTTCACTAAAATCATACACCTTAGGCTTGATATTGAGCCATTTCTTCATGACAATCGCAGGCCAAAACGGCTCGTGCCGACGACTCCCTCTTCTTGTTTTCATAACTTTAGACATACTAATAAGTTGGAGAATCTGAGAAAGTAAGTGAAGCAAGAAATGGAAATGGTTTGAGTTGAAAGTGTGATGATCAGTTGAGAGGAGCTATTTATATACATGGGGTTCAAGTTGTAGTTTATTAATTAATTAATGGCATGGAAAAGATACAGGTTGTGCATAGGCTAGCACATAATAATCCATTGTGAAGCCAAAGAAAAGGAAGATTCGTGTTAAAAGCCAAACAAGAAACAACACAATATAAAAGTTAAGGGTCAATGTTAACAGAAATCCACTATCACAACTTGTATTCACCAATTTCTTCTTTTAATGGTCCTTCACCTCATATACTGATAAACATACGGTAACAATCAAGATCGAATTGTGTCTCATCTCCTTAGATTAACAAGATTAACTATTTAATATTTGGGTTTTAATTTCCATTCATAGATCTTCAAACGTGGAGCTTGTTTTAGGGAATTTAAGTCTTTCCCTGAATATGACATTGACATGCCATTTGAATTATAGTCGTTGGATTTTGGTACCAGACCATTATGGTCTTTGGGAAATTGTAAAATTTATTATTTTTTCAAACGTTAAGGGGTGTCTTGAACTCCCAACCTATTAGTTAAGGTGAAGCGTAGTATATACAAATTGCACTAAATATGCAACAGCCAAAGTTTAAAAGATTTATATTATCTTGGAAGGAATGAGTCATGTGTTGGTTTGTGTTGTGTATAGTAGTATTACATAGAGAATGAATGTAGTAAATAATAATTGTTGCATTCTTGAGTATCGGATCACAATCTCTTACTCGTCGATGCACTGAAAATTCCATGAAATTTTCCCACAAACCACAATCACATATTGCAAGTAAATAGTTAAGAAAAGTGAATAAAGATTTAGGATAATTTGGATAACATCAAGTAGTTATACACAGTTGCAAATTACAAAAATTGCATCTTGAAATGGTCCTGGGCATCTTGTGTGAACATTTACTCCCCCCTCCCCCTAAAACTAAAATAATAATATGAAATGTTTGTTTAATTTGTGTGTTTAATACAAATTATTTATACATAAGTATTACCGTTGTTTAGTTTGAAGTTAAACGAAGTAGGATTTTCACCTTGTTTTGATGTAATTACTATGATAAAAGATCAATTATGACTATGAGTGGCCTAATTCAAAAGGTTACCCATGATTGATTGAAATAAGGTGAATTTATAAGTTTTTCCTTTAAGATTTTATCAGGTAGTCTTTTTTTTTTCCTTCAATGAATTTATTTAATAAACTTCTCAAACCAGCTAGCTTGTTCAAGAAGTTACACGTTCACGTAACGAAATTTTTATTAAAAAAAGTTTATAAAGTTGAAAATTAGTGTTGAATAGGGTCTAATAAAAGATGTAAATTAATGTTGTCGTTTTTCTCATAGGTAAATTTGATATAATATAAAATACTATATAAGATCCAATTCCGGCCATTTTTAATGTAATGATTTGCATGAGTATAATTTACACCTTATGATGGTCCAAAGATAAATTGTCACTTTCATTTCCAAATTGAACAACAATGATATTATTGAATATTGTGGGCTACATCTTAAAGAAATATGCACGTCCCATTCATTTTGTTTGAGGTGTGTCCAATTAATTTTAAAAAAATGTGGCATTTTGACTAGTGGTACTTTAAATACAAATGCTAAAACTATAAAGGTGTCGCCTTGAACAGTGGATGAATCTGGAAGGGGATTAAGAACCGCCATGCAGATATTGGACTAAACAAATGGGATTAACAACTAATTAAGATTTTGTGGCGGTTAAGGAAGATATGGTTATTGGTTACAAGTTGCATTACTAAACTTGGTTTGATGGATGTGTTAGTGAACATGTTTGAAACAAGGTGGTTATGTGATTAAATACAACTAGTTGTAGTACTTGTGATTAATTAAGGTCAATGGCAGGGTCTTTTCATGAAATAGAAATACAGTCATATGTCATTTTATTGAGGAAGGATAAGGAAAGTAACTAGTGTAATTGTTAAGATATAAAGCATGTTCTGCTAATTCTGTGTATTTCATTGGAAATTTAGAGCCCAAGTTGTGGGGATTGTGTAATTAGGTATGAGGTTTATGACTTATCACAATTGTCATGCTCATTTTCTTTATCTTTCTATAGTAAGCTATAGTATTTTTGTCAAACTAATAATTTCATTTAACATTACACTTTTTTTATATGTATGTTACGTAAAATTTACTTTTAAAAGATACGGTATATTTCAGCTGGTAATTAAAGAAAAATTAAAATAATATTCGATATGTTTTGGTATAAGTTACTTTTAATAGAAATTCGCACTGCACGTCTCCACCCTTATTATGCAGTACCTTTTCTTCTTGTCGGTATAAAAAGACTCATCAGATTAAAATTTCCTTACCCCCAACATCGGAATCATTTTTTGCATTATTCGTTGGTGCATGTTGCTCTCTAGCAAGTTTGATTCCCTCCCATGAGTTGTAAATCGTAATAAAATGAACTTGTAAAGTGAACTTTCCTCACTTTTAAACCATAGATCTACAAAACACGTCAGCCCAAAGTCAAATGACATAAATAAATTCATCACGGTAGTTTTTATCCAAACCGAAATGTATGTGTATAATTTATTAGGTCGATTTACACCTGACCACATTTTTAGATACTATACAAATGTTTAAGTTCTTAATATTTTTAACTTTACGACAAAGGACAATATTTGAATTGGGACAAATTAATATTTACGTTGAGGTCCGAAAGTCAAAATTGGTGAGAGAAAGGGTGAAAAAATGAATTTCTTCTCTCTTTTCTATCCTTACCATATTTTTTTTTAATAAATTGAACTTTGTATCCTTACCATATTTCATTTTCCTTTTTCTTTAATTACTGATATTACTTTCTATTACTTTATTTACTTCCATTTTTTTAAAACACCGGTTGTCCTTTATTGTAAATAGATTCCAGACATACATTACTTGATGGTAATAATGTAGACTGTTTATGGACCTCATTGTAAATACTTTTAAATAGCCGTTAGATTTCGTTTGTTACCGTTTGAATTGATGTCTGGTGTATAAATTGAGCCTTTTTGAACCATTTTATGTGTGTTGTTGTGTAGAAAAAATTATACGTTCATAGATAATGAAAACACACATGGCTTCCTCATCATCATTGTCCAGTGTTCGTCTGTTGAGGTATCAAAATGAAGTTTGCAAGAAGAATTGTGAGAATACGGTGATACGCCTCTCAACAACCGCAAAGAATACAGGGCAATTGTTTCATTGTTGCCCGATCCATGACTTTTCAAATTGGTGCACTTCATTGGATGGTGATTCTTGTAACCAGTCCACAAGCAATACCACTGACCAAGATCAAGTGGAAAGAAGTATGCGAAGGCTTGAAGATCAAATGGACAGGCGCATTAGAAGACTTGAAGACTAGACTGAAAGAAGCATGTGAAGAATTGAAGAGCATATTCAAAGGAACATTAGGAGGATAAAAGCTAGTATTTTATCAAGTTATTTGCAAGCTATGAACATGAATGTGTAATGCAATGTAATGCAAATGAATGAAATTAATAAAGTGAGGATTGTGTTTGTGTTTCAACAGGTTGGGATTGTGTTTGTGTTTCACATGGCATTTGAGATGGAGTTTCAAGAGGAATTTCATCATGTGACTCAACTTGCTCAGTAGCAGAATCAACAATAATATGCTCTGGTTAGCATTATCATTAGCAGGTTCAATTTCTTCATCATCTGAACTATCAATTAATATTGTGGAAGAATAAAATACAGTCCTTTTAGTAGGAGTAAGGATCTGTCTAGACTTGCACCATCATCTCCTATAAAACCTAGTCATATAGCTAGGAACCTCAACATGTTCCTTTGGCACATAAGTCTTATCCCTAGCACATGCATACAAAACAGATAGTTTTGTCCGAGAAGTATCTATAGCCAAAGGAGCAGCCTATACCATATCCACATACACTTCTACAGATTGATAGCCCTTATTTCTTTCAAACATTTCAGCAACATCAGCATCACATGTAATATTTATCCTACTAATATGATCCTCTACTTCATCAGTTAAACAAAGCCCCACATTCATGCTATCTTCATCATCACAATCAACAAATGGTCGATACACATCATCAAGCAGATTAGCATGAGTGTACCTTTTTGAATTTATGTTCACTAGAGTGTCCTCCCCCCCAGGGGTATGCAAACACACCGTGTAATCATCATATGACCCCATTACTGCAATCAATTTCAACAAAAAAAATTAAAAAATTAAAAACTGCATATATAAAAAAAATAGGGTTTTTTACGTTAAAAATTCCCAATTTCAGTTCGATTCTTCAATCCGCCAAATATTTATTCACTTTCGCACAATATTTACTAAGAATCAGAGCATAATTGAAGTTTATTAGGAGTATCGTACCTGCTCTGCACCGATGAAGCCTAAATCAATCTCAATCGTCTCCCCTGATGATGTCGAATCAACAACACACAGATTCTTCCACGCCCAATCAGTTCCAGACGTAAAAACCACGAAATTATGGAGCTTTTTCAGTTGCAGGCATGGAGGTTTGAGAGGAAGACGATGGAGGAGTAAGATTTTTGGCGGGAAAACGAGAGAAGAAGAAGGAGAAGAAGAAGAAGAAGAAGAAGAAGAAGAAGAAGAAGAAACTGCGATTGTGAATAACGAGGGTTTAACATCCCCAAAACCCTACAAAATAATATTTTCTCCTTTTTTCAATTCTTACATATAAAACAAAATGATTATTCATTATAAATAATTATCCAATTTATAGGAAATGGTTTAATCGATAGGCAAATTGATCATTTCATGCGTAGTCAACGTGTTGTCTGAGAGATGAATCTGGACATTATTTTTAAAAAAATAAAGACCCAAGCGTTTTAGGAGGTATTTAAAAAGGTGGTTTCTACGTAAAATCCCCTAATTTGCAATTGGAGTAGTACAACTTCAGATGAAATTGAATAAGCGCGTGGGTATTGCGTCGGTTCCCACCCGTGGGATGTGATTGGTTGGGGGTATCAACCCGAAAATAAAAATACAACCATACGACATTGACTCGTCGCAGTTTGACACAAGTTTAGTTCACTTGTAAGCTTCACACACTGTACGTGCACAAATAAAAATGTCACCGCCGTTGACTGCCCGACTTCGATTTACTTTACTTCGTCCAGTCATAAACTTTCATTTATTTTTGATGGAACTAAAGTAATTTTACATTTTATTACTTACATCGTAAAAATAATTTCTCATTTATATTTTAAAAAACTAAAGTATATATTATTTTTCAATAATGTAATACTAGTCACAGAAGGACACAGAAAAAATAGTCAGGAGTAGCGAACATTACATGAATTTTTTTTAATAAAATACCCCATTCATCACTTATTCATTTAATATAAAGTCACTTTACTATTCAAGTCACCCTTTAACTGTTTCAAAAAAAATAAAATTATTTTAGCATTATAATACTCATTTTTTTCCAGTATGAGTTTCCGTCACAATCTCAATTTTCCGTACTTTAAATATGAAACAACTCTTCCAATGTATTCACTCTTCA